>JAVTVY010046606.1:0-19966 GCA_036873755.1 Hanleya hanleyi
GTTGTTGTCCTTGTTCTTCTTGTGACTTTTTGAAATACGCATGCGCTAAGAGAGCGTGATCTCTGCCACACTTTTCTTTTCAACCTCCGATCTCACATGACAACCCTGTCTTCAGGCACGTTGGAATTCATTTGCAACTATATTCGGTGGAATGAATTATTGCTTCGTTGATTTCCGTTCAGACATCAATTCTCTTACGTCAACACATATAGGAAACTTCAGTCGCTTAAAAGCTGTCGTTCGACACATCAGTCATTGTCTTCAGATATTACCATTTTCACTGAACAGTATGTATGTATATAAACTTTAAGATCCTTGAATTGCTTATATACCAAGGAAGATGAACCGCAACCGTGTCAGTGGTTCGGCTAATTTGCATACAGTCATAGGCGACTGTCTTAGTGAGCAGAAAAACAAGTTCACTGGTTCTAGTAATAATTTGATCTACCCAATATAGATAATTCACAAATTGGTGAAGAAGTAGACAAGCAACGCATTGTCATTATGATTAACATTGAATAATACTTGATATCAAATTATAGATCATGCATCATAAAAACAAACGTTTCAGAAGTTAGGGACAAACTCATCAGCATTCGCCGAATAAAGATGTTTAACTCATAGAAATGACAATTTGGTATCATGTTTAACTTTACCCCCCAAGCAATTCGCATATATGGAAATATGTTTTGAAAGGAAGAATAATTTAAGCCTCTGTGGGAATCGAAACAATGACCCTCCAATCCCTGGAGTTGAACTAACTGTCTTAGCGAAACCGACTCATGGATAATACTCAAAACTGACTTTATACGCAACTGGTTTTATAATACAGAAATCGCTATTTTGTATTTAATGAGTTAGACAACCCTGTGAGCGAACAATACATCATAGTTGTGCAGTTTTTATTGTGTACTTTCGATTACAAGCATGAAATTTGGCACATAGCTATTTTGAATGATCCTCTTTCAGAACACAGCCTCTCTATGCTCATTCTCGCAAGCCAGGGCCTTGCTTCGCTGGTATTGATGTTCCCGTCCTCTTCGGCACTCAGAATCCCTTTAGATTCACTCCCGTAAATTCAATACTTATGTGTATCAGCCGATAATGTGCAGAAACATATTGCATTTGACATCATTCTCTCAAGTCAGAGCCCATTTCTGCTAGAATATACTGGTTCTACACCTCACAATTTACGTTACTTTGTTAATCAGTTTTATGAATGGAATTACGTCATATATTAGCAGATACTGACCATAAAAGCGATCTATTTGACCTCGTTGTCAAAAGCTAAGGCCTTGATTTCCTGGAGGGGTTTTTGAATTTGATTTTGATACTTAGATATCTTTCATATTGACTTTAACTTGGCAGCCATTTTCGTGAATGCAATAATTTGATGTACCAAAAGATAATAACGAGAATTCGACATCATTCTCTTACACACAGACCTTGTTTAGTGAACTAGTCCCGACATTTCGCACTTAAATCACCTTCGGAATGACTTAGTGACAAACATATTCGCGAATTGAGTATAGGGATATAACCATAGATACTGACTAGAAATGTTTCTTATTTGCAGAATTTGATTTTTAAAAAAAAGAAATTAATAAAATTAGCAACCTTCGAAAAGGCTTGGCCGAACATGTCAGATGAGATGATATTTCCTAAGAATTAAATAGTTAATCATTTATATAGAAGGAGCAAACCATGTCTTGGTATTGACTTGCTGCATGGAAAAGAGTGTCAAGGTATTCAGTTTGCAGATGATAACACATGCACGTAAATGCAGAAACTTAATTAATTATTCTAATCGAATATCAAGACTATCACAGGCTTCAATTTGAAAAGTGAAAAGTGCCATTATGCCTCTTGGACAGTTCGATAAATCCTTCAACCCCATTCATAGTTTCACAGATCAAAGACATAGACCTGATACTAAATATATTGAAAATTAACTTTGAAGCAAATATAAATTTTCCATTTTGCTCGGCAAAGTAAGCGGGAAGGGAGACTGAAGAGCGTATATTTTCGCGCTATGACTAAATCCTTGAAATTTATTTCGATTTCCAAATATTTGAAAGCCTTTTTGATTTGCAAAAATCAACGGCTGAACCGAATGTTTTGAAACTTGGCATACATGACACTTGTACCGAGACACTGCCAAAGCGATCATTGTAATTTCGTCTGTCAATTCAGTATAGACAGCACGGACCAGTCAAAACCGTTGGATTTTGAACGGGGAAAGTGAATATATATGTGGTATCAGACCTATTACGCAATTCCTACAATTGTGGGTTAGAAATTGAAAATTACTTCCCTTGGCATGAAAACACTGACAGATGGCACTTTTTTTACAATTACCACTACCTCCGCTGATATGCCTTTCACTGTATTATTGCCACTGCCGCAGGTTTTGACTATAATGTAGTCATTTCTCGCTTGTTGTTTCAGAATAGAAAAGATATTTTTGAAGTAGCAACGATCCACCGCTGAGTAGTAATATCAAGCGTTCGAATACCTGTTAAACTGGAACAGCTGTCGCGAAATGTCTTACCTGAATACAGTTGTAATTTACGGCAGTGTCATCAGCCTTTATAGGAAAAATATGGCCGTTCAGTGGTTAAATAGTGCCCCCATTCGTTGAACCACGACAGAACACCAGGGATAGGATTATATGGGGAAATCCAAAAAGAGATATGAATGCCGAAGAGAAGAAACTTAGGTGTCATCCTGAAAATTTATTAGGAGGGAGTTTGAGGGGGGTCTGAAATTTACAGATTAAAACGTATTATGATTTCAGCATACAGAGTCATATTTGCCATGGGAAGTAAAATTAGGCTGATCAAGTGCGTCTTTTCGATATCCAGACAGAAGAGCGGGGCTACCTCTGCCATCTCTATCTTCACATCTAGAAGAGCGGAGTGTATAGCAGGAAGTGTTCCCGTCAAATCGATGCATTTGAAAAGAGATTTTTGAGGTAAACGCATCGACTGCATTGTGCAGGATACAAGCTTTGAGGCCGTAAATTATTATTCCAGTTCCCAGAAATTTTTTATGCTAGCAGCAGCTCTTGGCAACTATTTCTAGTTTAGTGTTGAGCAGTTTTACGAAGCTGAATGTAAACTTGCCCGGACCCATGCTTTTCACAGTTCCTTTTCAGACTTAACAACATCTCTTGCTCAGTATTTCTGTGGTCAATATAGTGGCGAAATAAGATAATGCTAATCTAACCACAGGCCTGCTGAGTATTTTCTATGGTCAAGTTATGGAACACGGACTTACGAGGAAAACCTGATCGGCGATCTGTCCTCCTGATCTAACAGCAGATTTATCAGGTAGTTTCGTATCAGGTATATGCTTTGTATCGAAAGTTATTTTTAGTCGGGAGAGGGAGGATTGCATCTTGGGTTATTTGAGAGAAACCGGTTTGTTACATAAGTTTTAATGTTTATATGTTTTAATGCGTTGGATTACTAAGTTATTGGCTTGAGTACTTGGAATTTTGTTTGATCGTCGCTATATAGCTGAAATATTACTGAACGCGACATTAAACCTTAATTCTCTCTTTTTCTCTCGTATCAGGTATACAAGGTTTTCCGGTAAACATGACCAGGCTTGAACAGTTATCTCCCTGTGCTTTGCCTAACCGCAGTAGGACTTAGTATTTTCTGATTTAGCTTGAGTAGTAGTAAAAAAGTTCGGCGTAACAGTAATTTGGCGGGTTTTTGTGGATACAAACACAGCACGTGTATCCACATTTAAAAATCACCAAAAACTTGGTTTTTCAAAAATGTGGATACATACACTATAATGGCGATGTATCCACATTTTATTAACATTTTAATGACTGCTATACTTTATAATTCATCGATATAAAAGCCGTATGATTATGAAAAGTTTTCGAGTCGAGACTTTGCATTCCTTGAGACGGAGCTAAAAAAAAGTAACTCCAACGAGTTTTCGGCGTCGATCTTTGACAGAAAAACAGCAGGAGGTACTTACGATCTGTTAGACTGAACGACTGAACTACTAGAAACTTATCATTCAAATAATCGTATTGTTCGACTGAGTTTTAGGAGTGGAAGTTGAGATGGATGGGAAAGAGATGCTATTATTTCGCGGAGCTTCTTGTTGCTTTTCAGCCATATTGGAGACTTGTAGAGTCCAGTTTTCTGATTGGTTGAATAATAGCTGGGCGGGGCTATTACACAGATTTCAGCCAATCAAACTTTTCCTTACTCTTCACCTGCAGTTGATGTAAAATTTGGACTTCCGATTGTTTGAAGTTTCTTGGGACATATAGTATCTCTTTCCCATCAATACGAGGAGAAAAACAATTATGTACTCTTAAAATCTCTAAATTATAATTAACCGAGTTCAGAAGAATTCATGCCACACAGGCAAGTATTTCTGATTTTGATTTAGCCCTGGAAAGTCGGGCGAGAAATTGAACAAAAAATGTTGTGACGGCACTTCACCCGGTAGAAATAGTCAACCTAAACATTTGTTAAATTTAGGTTTTAAAAGTTAGAATCGAGTATTTAGTTCTATAGAGGTGTTTACATTGCAAATAAGATGTGGATACATCACTTATATAGAAGGTGTATCCACATTTTTGAAAAAACATCTGATTTTACGTCTCGCGAAAATGTGGATACACTTCCTATATAGGCGATGTATCCACAAAAACCCGCCAAATTACTGTTACGCCAAAAGTTCAACTCCTGTCACAGGTAGGTTGGAAATACCTGGAATTTTTCGGGACTGGTATTGTGCCCGATAATTGGTGTGCGATAGCAACTAAAAATTAAAGCAATGTCGCTACATCAAATCAATCCGCTAGAGATCTTATAACTAGACTACAGACGTATTACGTGGTTTCTTACTCGTGCAGGACCGAATTGTATATTGGCCGCAGCCAAGCGGGGAAGCCACGGCCAGACCATGAGTCCGCAGTATACGAAGCCGTGGGGCCGGAGACAGGCTGCAGCCAGGCCGGGAGTCTGCCGTGTACGAATCCGTAGGGCCACAGAAAGGGAGCATTCAAGCCGGGAAACCGCAGCCAGACCGAGTTCGCCGTTCCGAAGCCGTGAGGCCAGAGAAAGTCCGCAGCCAGGTCGTGAGTCCGTCATATACGAAGCCAGTTAAGGCCGCAGTTAAGCCGGTAGGCCGCAGCCAGATCCGCCGTGTACGAAGCCGTGGGGCCGGAGAATGGCCACAGTCAAGCAGGTAGGCCGCAGCCAGATCCGACGTATACGAAGCCGTGGGGCCGGAGATAGGCCACGGTCAAACCGGGAGGACGCAGCTAGGCTGTGGGGTCGTTGTATGCGAAGCCATGGGACCGAAGAAGGCCGCTGCTAAACCGACCTGGGGTCACATCCAGGCCGTGGGTCCACTGTTAACGAAGTCGTGAGGCCGGAGATGGGCCGCAGCCTATACGTACTTGAGGTATCGTAGACCCTGGCATCCGCATACTCATTCCAACTACAAACCTCGGTGCTGGGCCAGCATCCAGGCCGCCCCGATAACATATATTGGGATGGGCAAGCCGCCAGGCTGTCCCTATACGTTAAGCGTATATTATAGTTTTTCTTTTGGATGTAATGTAAATGGAACTGTAAATGTTAACTTTATATTCTTTAAACCTCCCCCCCCCCACCACCAAACTTTATGCGCTATCTCCGGAACGACAAAAAATGAGAGCGCTCCCGGACTTATCATATTTGGGTCATTTTAGGCCTATATGCATAACACCCCGAGCTGAGGATCATCATGATGGCGGCCACGTGGGATATCAGAAAAGTGATGTCTTCGTCATTTTTTTTCAAAATTTCTGCTTTTCCGTGATGAAAAGTGGTCAAAAAATATTTCGTTTCACATCACATTAATATTTACTAATTTAACATGCAGTTTCTGCACAGAAAATACACAAATAAAAAAAAATCGAAAAATCTGACTGAGAAATATACCAAAAAATGCCGCTTTTGTAAATGACGTCACTGTGACTTCATCAAATCGGCCATCTTGGATTTTTTTTACATTTTGGTAGGTGTGGTAAGTTTCAACCTCCTAGCTCAAGAAGTAAGTATTTCTTGTTCTGCATAATGATAATACTACCTTCGGGCATTATGCCTCAGCTACGCGGTTCATCTTCTTATGTACGTCGCGTTTTACGGTTACAAGCGTCTGGTCCGTCATTCATAATTCAGCCGTCGTCCATTAGAGAATATCCGCGTCCATAATCCAAAGACCTATTCCATTTTCCATATAACAGTATTAGCACCAAATTCAAAAAGACAATCATAGTATACCTAAACATAGGCTTGTTTCCTGCAAGAGAGAAGTGGTCAACAGTTTTCAATGATGCCAACAAGACATCATGATGTTCCAAAAATATCAAATCCGTATCGCTGATTAGTATTCTTAATCCATAATTCTTAATACACCATTGTATATCTTTGCAAGTTGTTATTTTCCCTGGTCCTTGATCACTACTACGGTGACGATGTTAATTCCATGATAACCGGGGTCAGTGGCAGGTCAATCCCGGTAAATAATTTGTGTTTGTGACCTGACCTCGCTACGGCTCACGTAACAGCCGTGGTTGCAAAGTATATCAATGGGACAGAAGTGCCACATCTCCCTGATTATCAGTTCAGTCCTCCTGTATGTATCTTACATTTGTTGATTTACGTCGCTTTTCCTATCGGCTAGTTGAGGGGATTAAGTTTGTTGTTTCCCGTAACCAAATGCGTTGATATTTTACCATAGTTGTCGTTCTTGTGTGTTACATTTCCCCAAGTTGCCACATGAACAGGTACAATAAAAGCGTACGTGAGATACAACACATATCACGAATCGTTAGATTCTTGGTACGTGCTTTCGAATCGTTTAACCGGAAGACTATGCTGTGAAGTCATGTGGCTCTGTCAGTATGTCGGCATCTCTTCCCACTTCTCTTATATATGTTGTAATTTTTACCTGTATATGGCGAGATTCTGCTGGTGGACGTTTCGTCTCCGAGGCCCGCCCACTGTACACCTTTTGGTCTTTGATATATATTGGCATTTGTGGGAAGTTGATGCTAGGTCGACATCGGGCCTTACAGAGTAGTCTTTTGTGTTAAATGCCGTCATTTTCATCTGACGGCGATACAGCTCATCAATCTTCAGTGTACGATTTGTCACAGCGAAACAGCTCACCAATTACCAATGAGTATGAGTTGTCAGAGCATTTCCATCATAGCTCTCTAGATTTGTATCTAATACCGCGTATGCCGGTGCTAGGGACCGTGTGGTCATATCATCCAAGTTGCCACATGAACAGGTACAATAAAAGCGTACCTGAGCTACAACACATATCACGAATCTTTAGATTCTTGGTACGTGCTTTCGAATAGTTTAACCGGAAGACTATACTGTGAAGTCATGTGGCTCTGTCAGTATGTCGGCACGTCTTCCCACTTCCCTTATATGTGTTGCAATCTCGACGTTGTCCCATCTTATCACGAATTTTGGCTATATTGTCGCACATCCGAGCTAGCAAAGTTAAAGTCAAATGGTTATTCAGGTGTTGTGTGTGATAGGGCTTCACTAGTAGTTCATACTTTGTACACAGTCACATGTGAACTATAGTTTCAACCTTCCCAGTGTGTGCTGCCAAGTGCACTAAGTTGAACACTGTCAAAAATACCCTACTTATTTAAGATAATGCACTAATATTTTCTTGAAATAAGAAAATTTTTACTCAAAATAAGTTAAATTTTAAGATTTTTTTTGTTGTTGAAGTAAAAGTTGGAGTGGGGTAAGTATATTTTACTTAAAGGAATAGAAAACCCTAAGGCGATGCATACTAATATCGAAAGAACTATATCATTAGTATTCGAAAAACAAAACAAATCAGCTTTTCTAGTAATTCCGAATGAATGAGAACAGTTTGAACATCAGAGCTATTACCCAGATCAAGAATCCGTGGAGGTCGCCATTATAACAAGCCTGAGAGCCGTTAGCCAATGAAAATCCTTGAAATATCACCTGACATTATTCCTGTGACGTAGTTGTGCTCTAGGCAGTGTAGCTAAAAACATGGAGACCAATTGTAAATTATTGTGTCGATGGCTTTGGACAGATCTGTGGACCTTTCTTTACGCTCAGAGACGATTATGAGGATCGTGATATATGAATGACGAATTGATATACAGGTTGACATGTGGCATTTTGCATATGATTTCACGAGCTATCTTTCGGAGGCAGGAATATCAGGCCACATCACTCGATAGGAGTAGAAGAAACGCTGCTAATGCTGCCGTTGTTGTTGTTTAATGCTTTATCTTATGGGATAGAGCCCGGATGACAGCGGGATTTTCGTCGCAGCGCCATCTACATAAAAACAGTTTAAAAACAGTTTGACCTATCATACGTCACAGTCATTCCATCATGTCGCAGATCATGAAGTGCTAAAGTGTGAACGATAAATGGGTGTTTACTCAGCTGTAGAATTTTTTCAAATTTTTTCTACCCGTGTTTTTGGAATCTGATGGCATAATTCTGCCATGCCGAGCACGAGTTTACGCAGAGTTTACTATTCCTTTAAACAAGAAAAAATTAAGAAGTTTTCTTAAAACAAGATTTTTTTAAGAAAAATTCTTAAATTTTTCTTGTTTAAGTAAAATATACTTACCCCACTCCAACTTTTACTTCAAGAAGAAAAAAAAATCTAAAAATTTTCTTAAAATTTAACTTATTTTGAGTAAAAATTATCTTATTTCAAGAAAATTTTAGTGCATTATATCTTAAATAAGTAGGGTATTTTTGGCAGTGAAATAGTGTCCTACTTCTTCCCACTCTCCCCTACCGTCAGTGCAATTCGTTCCTTCTTTAAAAGTTGAACTGGTAGGACAATGATACCCACATTGTGAGGTTTCCGATCGGATCAGTAGCATAATCTAATCACATGAAGTTTGCCCTTATAAAACACAATCTGATGATTTGTCGTTTACACAAACGTCCTTCAAGCTCGAGACAAAAACTTGGGGAAACAATTCAACCAGAAAATGCGTGGTCTCGACGAACAAAGGTATCAGATTTCATTTAATAATAGGCCAAACGGTATCAGCATAAAATATACAACCTATATGTATGTACCAATCCGTGAATTAGTACGTATTTGTCCAAGACGGTTTGTATGCGGCAGAGTCTATATGTACAGTTTGACAGAAGAAATTCAGATAATTTGTATAGTGGGACAGCTTATTATATATAAGACATATTAGAAGTCTAGTGTTGACTCTCAGATAGTGTGACCTAATGGCACATAAAGGTTGTCAGTCCTGATATACCGTCCCATTTAATGGAAAATCCTAGATATATTGCGACACGTTCATGAAAAGAAAATTCTGTGCCAGAGTGCCTTTTTGTGTTTTTCTTCTATAGTTATGTACAATGTGATACACACGGAATGGCGGCGCATGATTGTGTTTGGTCTGTGGATGCTAGACGCTTAAACTCTTAAACTCAATTCAGCGACAACGGATTTAGGTGCAGGATTGGCTTTTTTATAGATATTTTTCAAATTTCCTATGCTTTAACATGGTGCTAAATAGCATACTTGACAATATTGTGCAGATATTTTTGCTGAACTCCGCAGTAGGCGGAAAAGTGGGTTACTTTAATAGCATCTATATTCAATATTTAGCACTTTTATAATCTAGTCTGATTAGAATATATTCGCATTAAAATATCTGTAACACCGTGTCGGAGAAAGGACAATATATTCAATATTTAGCACCTTTATAATATTATCTAATTAGAATAGATTCGCACTTAAATATGTAGCTGACGTCTGAGAACAGACAATAAATTGAATATTTATCACTTTGATAATATTATCTAATTAGAAGAGATTCGCAGTTAAATATCTAGCTGGCGTCCGAGGAAGATAATATATTTAATATTTAGCACCTTTATAATATCATATAATTAGGAAAGATTCGCGCTTAAATATGTAGCTGGCGTCTGGGAAAAGACAATATATTCAATATTTCGCACTTTTATAATCTATACTAATTAGAAGAGATTCGCATTAAAATATCTGTAACACCGTATCGGAGAAAGGACAATATATTCAATATTTAGCACCTTTATAATATCATCTAATTAGAATATATTCGCATTTAAATATGTAGGTGACGTTTGAGAACAGACAATATATTGAATATTTAGCACCTTGATAATATAATCTAATTAGAAGAGATTCGCAGTTAAATATCTATCTTGCGTCCGAGAAAGACAATATATTCAATATTTAGCACCTTTATAATATCATATAATTAGAAAAGATTATAACTTAAATATGTAGCTGGCGTCTGGGAAAAGACAATATATTCAATATTTAGCACTTTTATAGTCTATACTAAATAGAAGAGATTCGCAATTAAATATCCACAAGAGCCTTTTCGGGGAAAAGACAATATATTCAATATTTAGCACTTTTATAATCTATACTAATTAGAAGAGATTCGCATTAAAATATCTGTAACACCGTGTCGGATAAAGGACAATATATTCAATATTTAGCACCTTTATTATATCATCTAATTAGAATAAATTCGCACTTAAATATGTAGCTGACGTCTGAGAACAGACAATATATTGAATATTTTGCACTTTGATAATATCATCTAATTGGAAGATATTCGCAGTTAAATATCCAGCTGGCGTCCGAGAAAGACAACATATTCAATATTTAGCACCTTTATAATATCATTTAATTAGAAAGATTCGCACTTAAATATGTAGCTGGTGTCTGGAAAAAGACAATATATTCAATATTTAGCACTTTTATAATCTATACTGAATAGAAGAGATTCGCAGTTAAATATCCACAAGAGCCTTTTCGGAGAAAAGACAATATACTCAATATTTAGCACTTTTATAATCTACTCTAATAAGAAGAGATTCGCATTAAAATATCTGTAACACCGTGTCGGAGAAAGGACAATATATTCAATATTTAGCACCTTTATAATATCATCTAATTAGAATATAATTTGATTGTTGCAATCAAGTACCAAAGGAAGATTACATTGAAAGGGGCCGATTGTCTCCGAAACACCTTTGGTCAATGAGTGCATGCCAACATACAGTGTCGTTGAATGATTGGTTTGTTGTGCCAGTAAGTCTGAATACATGTCAGCTGTCTGCATCAGTGAGGTTGCCTTTATATCGCCCGTTCCTTAGGCACCAATCAAGCTTTACTTGGGACTGTCTTATACATCCTACACACCAGCACTTGCGCGTTGTTTAACCAGGAAGAACGATAAAATAATGTGTTATTGTCTAAGTGGAGTTGCACAGACCACAAATGAAAATGTACTTGCGACTGTCTTAAGAATCCTTATATACCAGAGCATGCGCATTGTTTATCCAAGAAGAATGATAGAATAATCCCTGTTATTGTCAGACGAGTTGCACAGACCAGCAAAGAAGACTGCCTTAAAATCCTTATTCACCAGCCCATGCAAGTTTGAAAATATGTAGCAGTTGTGCTAAATTATACAATATATTTTCTTTAAGGAGAGGCAGTCGGACAATCTGGAGCTGCTATTTAGAAGAAATATTCAATATTTATCATGGCTGCAATTTAGAAGAAATATTCAATATTTAGCATTTGTGCTAATTATACAATATATTTTCTTTCGGGAGAGGCAGTCCGACAATTTACGTTTGCGAGTTATCATAAATATTGAATATTTCTTCTGGCTGCAATTTAGAAAAAATATTCAATATTTAGCATTTGTGCTAATTATACAATATATTTCCTTTGGGAACAGGCAAGTCAAAGTGCTAACTAGCAGTAATCCTAGAAATTATCTTCAAAGTAGCACACCCCTTTCTAGATATCACTGATTTTATAAATTATTTGCAAAGTAGCAGATCTGCTAAATAGCATGCCAGACAATAATAACCATTTCTGCACCTTAATGCGACAACGGGAGGCTTCGAACCGCGCTCTAATACGATAACCGAAACGAATATTGCACCGATTAAAGAACCGATTATGGAAACGGACGGTCTTGATCTTCCAAAAACCAATAAACATTTTACAAATTGGAGCGATATGCAAGAGGTGGGGAAAATTGACGACGTCTGGCGATTTGTATACACACGATGGTTAGCGGACTGTCCGCACGATAGGCATAAAAAGTTTTCCACTGCTTCGTTTTCAAACCATTTTTGCTCAGAAAATTCAAATTCTCGTATATCGTTTTAATTCTCCTTTAATGAGCGATATTAGCCCCAAACTATGGAATGAAAGAGTTCAGGATAATAAACTTGACGAGTATTGAAGTTGATCGGAACCTTCATATTTTCACACGGCATATAGCAAATGCAATCAGGCGAAATGTAAAAAAAAAAATATATATATATATAAGGAGCCATCTGGAGTGTTACGATAAAATAAGTTAATCGTCTCGATTTCTTTAATTCGACAAGGAAATAAAGCCTTCTCGTCTTCATGATCATATGGGTCTAAATTTTATCATCGGTGAGATTTCCCAAGCGCTTCCTCAAAACCGATCCAAGCGTCAATAATATGGTTGCCAGGGTGGGGGATGGGTCAAATTAAGAGTTGAACTCTTCCGAATTTGACCTTCTGACTACTCAACCGTAACTTAAATATCAATTCTGACAAAAATTGAAAATTAATCAAATAAATGCTTGAAACGTGCAATGCAGGTTATTTTTCTATGGTATCCAATGCGTAATGAGTGATGTGTGTGATTGCATTGCACCGTGTTTGTGAACTGACTGGCGAAGAATAGTAGAAAAGTATACCTGCTTAATATGAGGCTAAAATACCGGCTAAACAGTCGTAACTATACAGCTGTAATATTGCTGAACACGACATAAAAATTACCCCTCTCCGATCGATCCACCTCTCTCTCATGATGGAAGTATTTGTTTCTTTATGGGATGGATGTAGATGTGGCCAATTTTACACCCATTTAGAGCGTTTGCAAAATGCAGATTCCTCTGTGCCAGACATTTTAGTCGAGTTCCCACTCTTTCAAGATCTTCAATTTCTGCGCGCAGAATCGAACGATATATAATCTAGATAGCCTAGTTTTTGCAAGAAAGCAGCGGTCGCCGTTGCCAAATCCTTATCACCCAGCAGCACTGTGAACAAGCTGTGGTGACAAACTGCCAAAAAATCACCAGTAACTTGCCCCGTTTTCTTACTGGTCTTCTTTCGACGCAATCGATGATTTCAAGAAAACGTCACCACTAGCGGTATTGTGCGTTCCGTTTGGACACTAATTCATACTGCTGATTTTCCTTAATGTCACCAGTATTATCGTCCCCTTAAACTGATTATACTGGTGACGTTTGTAAAAATCAGCGTTTAGGTGCCCCAAATGTGTTTCCGTTAGTGGTGACAAATAAATAAATCACCGATTATATCTCAGCGGTCGGTCTTTGATGTTAAGGGCCGAGGCAGCTGTAGAGATAAATGTTCGTGAGGCAGGACGGGTGTGTCTCTTATCGGCATTATCGGTGACGCGCAGACGATACCGCGGTTAAGCTATCCATATCTACTGTTAATCACCAAATATGAGCGGAAATAAGCACGAGGGGCCCAAACGTCCAGATAAGTTGTAGATCTGATCTGTTTTGCCGAGTAAAGGTGTTCTAGGATGAAATCAGTTCAAGTAACTTTGAATACGAGAGAAAACTTGATGTGGAGTACAGTACGACCTTCTTTATATTCAAGGCATTCTAAATGTTTTATATTAGACTTCATCTTAAGACATCTTAGGTTCACCTTAAGACTTACCATAATATATGCTGATACATAGTGTTTGTTCTCAAACAGATTTGGTATCTATAAATATCGCGCGCACACACCCAGTTATACGGGAAGAAATGGAATCTGTATATGTCATAATTAATATGGAGTGGAAGGTATTAATATTGGGATATTACAGGAACGTTCCTTTCAACGCATACATGCATACAGCGGCATTTTCAAATTAACGTTGGTATTTCTTCCCAATGATATAATTCAGCGTATTGGTCTGGGGTGATGATGTGGGGTGGGGGGGGATGCGGGAGGGGGAAGGACCGAGAAAAGTTACGCTGCCTCTCCTTATTTCAGCCCATGGAATCAATGAGACATTGTGAATTTATTATATCCGGATGAGGTTAGATATCTAATCTAATCTAATCTTATTATCATTATCCTATGTCGATACATATTATTCAAATTATTTTCCAGGGCAAAGTTACATGTATTTTTTGTATGAATACCACATATCTTCTATATGTGCGGCTTAGTAAATGTCTTCCTTGGTAAACATAGATTGAAAAGGCCCAATCCTGGATTCCAAAGATAAATGAAGTCAGTCCTAAATAAATGTGCCCCGATAGCAGCGGCAGGCTTGAATTTGCGGTTCACACTGTTGCACTCTTTCCCATGCTTACAACAAGGGATATATTTTTGATAAATGAAAACTGGACCACATTTGTAGTTTTAACCTCAAGCTGCCAGAACTATAATCAGTGTAATATAATAGTCCTTTCTGTGATAATGTGATGCATATTGCATATTCCCCAAAATTAAACCAGTTATAAATTGAACTGCAACAGGCTTTAGGCCTCGGGTAGAGATCAGATCCATATGTCGCTGCTATCTGGTAAAATATATTGTTCACGGATTACCTTCAATTATAATTAAGTCCGGGATTGAGATCATTAACTTTATTGTTGGAATTTAAGTATTAGTGTATATCCAGTTTTGAACATTTGATCACACCGCACGGGATTCGACCAAATTTTCAGCACTAGAATTTGTGCTAATCTAAGATAGTGTTATCCCAAAATAACGAAAATACTGTTATACGATCACTTTCTAAATGATAAAAAATACATTTGATTGATATCGAAGAAACGTCAAAGACAAAATGTGCAGATCGGCAAAAATTAAACCATTACTGTTTTCTCGTAATAAAATCGATGTTCGATAAATATATACATATCACCAGCTTGGTGCGCGGACATTCCCCCTGCGGACATTTCCCCTTGCAGGCTTTTCCCTCTTAGGACATCCCCCCCACCCCCTTTCTGTACATTGTTGTACTTTGAATTCGTACGAATGTGTACCAAAGTTGAAATATTGACAAAAACAATTTTGAGCATTGTTTTCCTATTTTTTCTATAATTTGGCATGATTAAACAATAGTATTAGTTAATAACTGTCCGTCTTAGTTAACTATTCAGTGATAATGCATGTTTAGCTTATACATAGTATAATTTTCTGTCTATATTTTGCATGATTGAAGGGAGGGAATTTGGTTTAATGTCCCACTCAAGTTTGTTTCACTCATATGGTGACAGTCAGTTTGGTTGGTGAAGGAAGCCGGAGAACCCGGAGAGAACCACCGCCCTTCGGCAAGTAACTGACAAACTTTCACACATGGACCAGCTGGGCTCGAACCCGTGCCGGTTCAGCGGTGTGAGGCTAGCGGTCAACAGCGAAGCGCCTTAGATCACTCGGCCACCGAGGGCCCCTTGCATGATTGAATAATAGCATACGTGATATGCATATAGGTTAACAGATATCACACAGTGATAAATAAATCTCAAAGAAATACTAACCAATTACTTATCTAATGTCAACCACAGGCTGAGTTAGGATAATAAAGGTGTAATCGGAGGTTTTAAAGACAAACAAAACAACGAATTTCATTGTGTCAAGCACCGACTGATTCTACTCAGGCAACAGCCATGCAGGCTAACTCTCAGGATAAAAATAACAAACCAACTAATATTTTTACATAGTTTTAGAAATTAAGTAATTATTAATAATATATACAATCCGAGTAAGCCACACCTGTACAATAATGGTTGTAGCCCAGACTCCGACTCCTGCCCTTAGTTATCAAACTGCGGGTAAATTCTGTAGAAATATATTTACAGAAACAGAGTTTCGGGGTTTTTTTTTAATTCATATTTTACGAATTAGCGATTAACCCTCGTCAGGGAGTCTCAACGCAGATCATAACATGTCATCAACAAGATCAGATCTTCTCAGTATTTTACTGATGGCATATGTTTATATACACCACAAAAGTCAAGTCAATTCCCATATAGGAATTATTAGCCATCATTCATGTCATTCTCCAAGAAGTAACGTGTGACTAGCAGTTTACTTCATTGTAATCGGAGAATCCTTCCGCTATGCGGTATCCCTCAGTATGTCCGTTTCTGAATTATTTTCAGTTAACCCGTAATCGTGGGTTTCAAAACATGCTGTCTGGAGTGCTGACAATCTGTGTAAATACTAAATATATTTCATATATTTCAGTCACTTCTTGTAGCTTTGTTATTAATTTGACGGGCTATCGACCTGTATGTGTCAAATTTGTCGATTTAACGACAGTCGGCTTTCGCCTTAGCAGAAAATCATCCGCTGAGCATTATGGTAAATGCCAGATATCATTTCGATATCTCAGATATAGGGAAAAATATAATAAAACTGACTAAAAGTAAGCCGTACCCACAATTCCTAGTACAAGCTTCAGATTCTACAACAAATGCCCAGGCGTTACCAAACCATAATAGAATGTTCGGTGTATCATCATATGGGGAGATAAACAGTACGTTTATTTAGTTTTGTTTTGGATTATCCAAATACCAATAGTTGTTTCGTGTATTTTTTGGCTGTACGTAAGTATAAGCCAGCGTAGTACACTCATCAGGAGACTCACGCAGTGTTGATTTGTTTGTATAAATCAGTCAAAAGAACTAGATGTGCGCTAGACTTTCGATTTTCCAAGGATTTCTCCCAAGTTTAGTTTACGGAGAAAGTATAATGTTGGAATTTTCCTATTAATGTCTAATAGGTATCTGAAACAACTAGGGCTGATATTCAGTCTGTGTACGATATTACGTACAAGTTCCGCAGTTGAATCGATATCGATATTGTCGATTTCGACATAGTGTATGCCATCGTATAGTTGTCTATACGTTTCATTTATGTAGTTCTCTTTATTGAGAAGGACGGTCGTATTATGTCCACTCATGATAATTAAAGTAGCTGAGACAATATTACTTAATTTATGTTAACTAATGGTATCTCATCAGAAAGGTGTGCGCAAGCGTCAGATACCGCGGTTTTCGCAGTCAACCTTCTCATATGGCTACAGGACCTTATAATGTACTGAATAGAAAAATCACATTTGTCTCTATATATTTTTTTAGCGGTTGATATCATCAGAAAGTATGATAAATAAGCTTTTTTGAGGCATATTAATACTGTAAATCAAATTATATTTTCATGCTCCTTTTTGTGTCAAAATTTATCACCTCTATTACATACCGTACAACACCTTGTATATACCGTTCGAGATTTTCAGCTTCATTAAATTCAATGTACAGAGGACGTACTATTCACTCATGTCACAAGTTTGACAAAAACGGTCTTCACTTTCTAGTTACTTCTTCTCATGCCCTCTCGGCGTCTTTTAATCTATACGCATTCTATCAGTTCCCCCTCAATAAGAGTCACGTCAATTAGACATGTTGAACGACGTGCCCCTCATAGAAGAAAAATACATGCTATCATGATAGATGCTATAGTATGATTAGTATGCATGAATCAGAAAACAGATGAATGACCTTGGCAGTTATGACCAATGAGAGATATATAAAACCCACCGCAGTGTAAATGGTTAGCATTATGCAGATTAGAATCATACAGATCGATGATCCATGATAGTTACCAATTAGCTCGTGGAGTAATTGTGTCTTCATCTCATTAGGTCTCGATATCTTGAGCCATACTCCACCAAATAAATGCTTTTTGTCAAGTATGAAATACATATGTAGATACATTGCCTATCAAATAAGGTAATTTTCGGTGCGGTGTTACTGACAGCATGCTCTGTATAGATTGAGACATATTTTTCTTATTTTGCTTTATTTTTGTACACTCTCAGTTAGCATAGTTCCATAATATAACAATATCTGAAAACATCCTTTAGGGTCCATTCAACATGTTGCTGACTATGTTATGAAGTTGAGATTTTATTATCTGTAAGTTATGTAACAGTATTACAGGTACCTCAAATGTCGAAATTACACCCGCACCGTGGCTCCAATTATCAGATCATAATCTGTTATGTCCAGCACAGGTCATTGACAAAGCCATGATTAATCCCCTCCCCGTGACAAAACCCTAGTTTTAACCGAAGGTATGGCATACAGATCGCATACGGTATCCGAGGTTTTCCAGTTTGAATCTGCTGGTCGATATAAGGCCCTCTCAATATTATAATAAGTAAGTTATTTTGGTAAACAGATAACCCACTGATATAAAACAACAAGATATACTGGAGAGCCGACTGCTTGTTGGACTTTTTTTGTACATTCTCTAACCACATACATGAAACGCTGTGGGTGTGTACCGGTGTGGTACATGGTTTGACACAATGGTAATCGACTGCAGCCTACACGTGCCAAACTCATTCTGTGTTCATGAGATGTTTTCAAAATATGTACCGGTACCGATTCGGATAAAAGTAATTTGTTGCGAAACTTGCAGCGGTTAACACCGATGTTAAAGTTTGACGCTATCCCAACCTCCGGTGAAACCATGGACTTTATAAAGAGATCATATAAAGTCCCTGGTGAAATATATCTCGTGCAGTATTAATAATTTGTATATGCCTCATTAACAGCCATCTGTGCGAACACATTTAATCAGATACCGTCAGAGCTTTTACCGGCCCCATCTTTGCCCCGGTACACGAACAGGTGCGGTAAATCCTCGTTCCAGGAGTTATGTCGCAACTGGATAAGGATAACCGATGTAGATGTCGATCTGCAAAGATGAAATACGTTTTGTTCAGGGGCTCGACGTTCGTTCCTGTCTCGGCGTTTTGAATTCTACTTTTCCGTATGCTAAAGTCAGATGTGATTCTGCATAGATACTTAAACGAACACCTGCGTATGACGGGGTACGGACATTCACCCCCCCCCCCGACATATCCCCCACCCTGGAATTTTCTCTCCCTGAACATATCCCCCCTGCCCCCACCCTGGAATTTTCCTTGCCTGAACATATCCCCCCTGACATATTCCCCCTCCTCAGTTTTTTTCCAGGCCATTACATCTATTGACTGAAATTGTAGTTTAAGAGCTGCTTCTCATACCGATTTCGCAGCTCATCAACTCAATGTTTTATTTAAATTTCACGGCACATTCCTTAGTTCATTTAAGATCTTTCGCAGCGCTAAATATTTTTTTGTAATAAATAATTAAATAATAAATAACAATGAGAGAGCAGAGAGAGACATATATAGAAGTAAAGAAGAATCGCTAATCACCAGCATTACATCTATAATATGGAGAGTGACTTTTTTTCTATACATTATATATTTCTTAAAACAATAATTTTCTTTGGGTAATAATGGTTTCAATGCATGACTCAACGTATGACTCCCTACGTTGTATAGACCGTATCCATGTGCTACGTACCTTCGGTGGCTAATTTACCAGCGAAGGCACGAATCTTATGATCTACATCAGCAGATAGCGACGAATAGCATGTACAATTTAATCACACTTTTTAACTTTATTTTTATTCCAACATTCATTACATATACATAATGTAGATGATAATACAGAGTAAATATGCCGCACGCCTTAAAATCTGGTTAAAGGAATAGTAAACATAGGGTCAAAGTATATTTCATGCGAAAGAGTAATGTCCCCAGTGTCCAAAAAGCACAAGGGTGATTTTTTTTGTGATTTTATACGACTGAAATAAAAAAACACAATGCTTGGCGTTTGGGTGTTTCAACAGGGCTGACAGTGACAGTAGGCCGAAAATTATTCCGATTGACGTCTCATTTCATCGATTTCAAGCCCGACTTGCTGAAGCATACTATAGTATAAAACTATAACCG
>JAVTVY010046607.1:0-20384 GCA_036873755.1 Hanleya hanleyi
GACATGATCTTCGCCTGGGAATTGGTCTAGTCCGAGTTGTCTCCCTTGCACCAAAACGTATAGATGGGACTGTGGTTTGGCTGGCGCGATTATCCGGGCAAATTGACCTTGAGCAGCCATTTTGTTAGCGTTTTGTTAGCGTCCTGCATACGGAGGACGATTTCACTGATCATTGTGTTGTTTTCTGAGCTTTGGAACATTCTCTGTCGCAGTTTATAACGGAACTTTCTTCCTTTCGGTGTCCGCTGAGATCAATAATGTGACGAAACTCTGCATGATTCATCGCCTGCATGTATACCCGTCACACGTGGACTGTAATCGAGGGAGTGTGCTGTGTTGTGTTCGAGCGGACGCATAAATTTGTGTGATATCAGACAGGAAACGTGAAAATTGATATTCTTTCACAGATTTCGAAGTGTATACAGTTCTGGTGAGCTGAACGCAGCCTTTATGAGCAGCGATTGAACGATGATGTAAGCCACCGAACAGGTTTTGTGGAATCAACATTCTGTAACACTCCCCCCTCCCCCCTTGACTGGAGGGATTTTATCGGACATCTGCAGTACGGAACGCTATTTGTTGCATACATTCGCTTATCGTGGCAGTCTGTATAATTTGTCAATTTTTGTGTTTGGTTTCGTGAGAGAGGACGACATTGGTTTTCATCAGTGCAAAACTCCCGCCCCCCGACCCGCACCACAACAGTGAAAGCTGGTGGATGAAATTCTACTCCACGGGAACGGTAACGAATGAATGGAATATCTTACCAAACTCTCAGGTAGGATGTGGGTTTCAGGAGTTCACCGGATGTGACAATTTCTTTATAATGATTTGTGATAAAAGCGGGTAAAACCTAATGTCAAAATCTCGTTGAAGGTCACGGAGATGTCGATTTATTGCTGATCAGCTGATTTCCAGGACAGACAGACATTATCTCGGCTCTTTTCTCTTCGAAATTCTTGTAATTTTCTTGAAAAAAATAAAACTTTGGAAAAAAATAAAACACAACATTTTTTTAGCAAATACCATAATCTTGCACTCACTCACACCCACAGGCCGCCATCTTGTACCCACCACCCACAGGCCGCCATCTTGTACCCACCACCCACAGGCCGCCATGTTGTACCCACCACCCACAAGCCGTGTAGACTATAAATAACGTGTGGTATATTGACATTTATTCACAAAATACAATTATGAGTTCAAGAAGACGACCCTTGTTTACCCACCACGCTGCGAGAGATCCAAGACATGATGCTGCTGCTACAGAACACAGAGAGATGGTTAGCAGTGAAGAAGTTGGAGGAATAACGATAACCACAAGTTTTCAGAGGGTTCTTGAAGACGAAAACACGTTAATACGCAGTACAGAAGAACTTGCGGAAGAACTCCGGCGAAATATAAGAGCAGAAGAAGATAGACGGTTGCAAAGACTAAGTCAACAACAGGATGAAGAAATCAACAGGATGGAGGCCATTGAAGAAGGAGAAAACGAGGACAATGATATCACGGATGGGGAACAAGACGGCGAGCTTCCATGGTTAAATAAGAATAGACCGCCAATTACAACAACAACAACAACGTTGCCTACTGAAACTATAACCATTTCGGCTGCAGAAACTCCACAACCACGATGCCAACACGAAGCCGAGGTATCCCGCCTCAACGAAGTGATTAACACCATGCGGGAAAACATGACTGGAATGGAGGTGACAATGAATGGAATGGAGGCGGAGATTTCCAGACAGAACAAAGAACGACATATAGAAGAAAAAAAAACACGATGTAGTATCTGTACCGATGAGGAGAACCAGTACGCTGTACTACCGTGTGGACATCTGTGCCTGTGCAAAGATTGTTGGGTCACACTGTCGTGTGAAGGAGCCATGTGCCGCTGCGTTGACGCCGGGGAGGAGCATCTCAAAATAAAATGCCCCATATGCAGGAAGCATATAGGTGGTATAAAGAGAATCTACCGCGCATAAGTGTCGTGTAACACTTTCAAAGGCCCTTTTCAGGGCCAACCCATCTTTCCGGAAGTGGAAACTTCTATTAACAAAGCACAAAAATTAACACCAACTCCCATCATCCTTTCCCCAAAGAAAAATTTTTTGTACATTTTTTTGAAATTATTGAAAAAAAAGGGAAAATTGGAGTGGGGGGACAAGGGGAGGGGGGGAGGGAAATGGAATAGCCAAAAAAATTTTTTTTTAAATTTAATAAAAAAGGAAAAAAAGATTCATGGAGCCAAAAAAAATCTTTTTCATTTTCTATGTTTTTTTAACAATTAAAAATTGAAATTATTGAAAAAAAAGGGTGAAAAGGGGAAATTGGAGGGGGGACAAGGGGTAAGCAAGGTTGATGGAATAGCCCCAATTTTTTCTTTAAAAATGGACCAATGGGGTCGAGTGAGGTATCAAATTGAAGCTTATGTGAAGGGGCATTTAATGGGCTGGGTGTGGGATTGAACTATCGGCATTGTGCGCATGCGCGGTGGCCGAAAGGTATGGAAATAGACGTTTTGGAGCTAGGGGATAGCCAACATTTTTTTTTTTTTTAAATGGACCAATGGGGTCGAGTGAGGTATCAAATTGAAGCTTATGTGAAGGAGCATCTAATGGGCTGGGTGTGGGGTTGACATATCGGCCTTCTGCGCATGCGCGGCGGCCGAAGGGTGTGAAAATAGCCTTTTTGGAGCTAGGAGAGCCCCTAATGGACCAATGGGGTCGAGTAAGGTATCAAAGTGAAGCTTACGTGAAGGGGCATCTGATGGACTGGGTGTGGGTTGAATTAGGGTGATTCTGCGCATGCGCGGCGGCCAAAAGGGTATGAAAATAGCCTTTTTGGAGCTAGGAGAGCCCCTAGTGGCCCGATGAGGTCGAGTGAGGTATCAAATTGAAGCATTCATGAAGGCGCATCTAATGGGCTGGGTGTGGGGTTGAATTAGGGTGATTCTGCGCATGCGCGGCGGCCAAAGGGTATGAAAATAGACGTGTTGGAGCTAGGAGAGCCCCTAGTGGACCGATGGGGTCGAGTGAGGTATCAATGTGAAGCTTAGGTGAAGGAGCATCTAATGGACTGGGTGTGGGGTTGACATATCGATAAAAAATGGATATGACCTTGAACTGATCACGTGACCTCCCCGTGATGACAAATACCCAGAACCAAGTCAGTACCTGCATCCCATAGTCCCAGGTCACGCCCGATTCACGCAGACCGGAAGTGACGTCATACACCTGCGCACAACCGTGATGGAAAAAAAAATGGATATGACCTTGAACTGATCACGTGACCTCCCCGTGATGACAAATACCCAGAACCAAGTGAGTACATGCATCCCATAGTCCCAGGTCACGCCCGATTCACGCAGACCGGAAGTGACGTCATACACTTGCGCACAACCGTGATGGAAAAAACCCAGAACCAAGTCAGTACATGCATTCCATACAGGCAGACGAGGTCAAAATACTCGCTTCTGATTGGCTGTCAAAGGTCAGGTAAGTCACAGTGCTCCGCAAAAGTAGTGCAATGAATACTCCCCTACCCTAAAAATCGACTCCTTTTATACGTTTTTCTATAATCCGCCATCTTGTCCCACCACCCACCACACACGCCGCCATCTTGTCCCACCACCCACCACACACGCCGCCATCTTGTCCCACCACCCACCACACGCCATCTTGTCCCACCACACACGCCGCCATCTTGTCCCACCACCCACCATCCACAGCCGCCATCTTGTCCCACCCCCCACCATCCACAGCCGCCATCTTGTCCCACCACCCACCATCCACAGCCGCCATCTTGTCCCACCACCCACCATCCACAGCCGCCATCTTGTCCCACCACCCACCACACACGCCGCCATCTTGTCTCACCACCCACACACACACGCCGCCATCTTGTCCCACCACCCACCATCCACAGCCGCCATCTTGTCCCACCACCCACCATCCACACACGCCGCCATCTTGTCCCACCACCCACCACACACGCATGCGCACACCACCAATTGTGACGTCACCCATGGTTCTGCGCATGCGCACTGACGCGCTAAATCGTCTATTTACGCCTTGTATACTACTGCGACCTGTACTGTGATAACCGATCAGACTGATGGAATTATCAGGCAATAGAATTTGAATCCCAATTCAGTCCGAATCGGCAGCGGGACGATTGCTGGTCGTAACCTGTCTACTGTATGGTTGGTTACACAGGGGAGGTAACCCATCTACTGTCGATTATTGACATTCTTCTGGACGATAACTGGCTACTGAGTGTTAGATATGGCACCAGTATGTATAGAGAAAAAGACCCCTGGCATTAAAATATATATACTTCCCTCCACAGGAGCATTTGGTTGAAAAATAGATAAACGTAGAAATTGCTCAAAATTGTAGACCTATATGAACTAATAGACTTCATTAAGATATTCTGCGAAAGCTTGGTTGCATAACTTGCGCGCGAGTTTTATAATAAACAAGCAAACTAAGGTAAACAGTTAATTTTTTTCATTTCTTTCACCATAGCAAAAATAGGATTACGTTATCCAGAATGATATTGCGAAGTAAACTGTAATGTTTTGTAGTTAAGTTCAAATAGATTTTGGTTAACGTATTCATAGATTTGCTAAGATGGAACATCCGAATGATAGAATAGTATGTAGTCCGGCTATTCGTTCAGGAGGGACAGATTTGTATGTTAATGCAAGGGGTACTTTCAACTGAATGCCAACATTGTGTGAAGGTATTGAACCCCCAAAATGAAACTGCTTGTAGAATTCAGCTCTACTTACCGACAATAAATAATAAATCGTGTTTTCGGTTTCATGACAACATGCGAATAACCGGAAACCAAACCGTCCAGTTTTGGAATTTCTGATTTATTCAGTTCAATAACCGGAACAAATTCCGTGAAGGTCTTCAGAACGAATGTTCAAGGTCACTGTCACCTCACCGTTCCGAATACCGGCATGGTATGCTAATACAGGCTGACATGGAATGGCTTATCAACTGAAACTGGGAAGTTGAAACTGTTTTTTTCTTCTTCATGCGCAAAAGGCTAACATAATCCTAGTTGAACACAAGATATATGATATGCTGTAATCGACTCAAAATTGAATAGGTAATAAAGATTAAAGGGTTAACTCGATCACTGTCACAATAGGGTTTCGTATATAATGTTATCGGGTCTATATCTGTTTTAGAATGAAGCGATGTGAACTTTGATTATTAGTGTGATATAGTTATCAAGATACTGAGAATAGGCCAAATTGTTCGATGTTATAACATAGATAGAGGATCTTACACGAGTGGCTATTGCATATGAAAGTTATGACAAGAGTTGAGTAAGTTTGATATGCGCAGCACAAACTGCATAAAATGTTATAGTGTCACGGTGACAATATAATAGTGGCGTTAGTTGTACAGAAGACATTGGTCGCCTTATTTTTGGCTACTCTGAGTACCAAATCGTAAAAACTTATCCGTTGAGAGCGTTTTACGCTCTGACGCTTTGAACATACTGATCATAGTGCGCAAGTCATGCGATTGTTCACAAATAGCACACTAACGTTTAAGCAGCGTTCATAATTTGTCGATGCCAATAAAAATGGTTAGCGTTAGCAAGCGTACGTTAAAACAACTTTTAGGTATCGTTAATACCATAAGATCTTATGATGATTTAAGCAACGTTGATATGCGATGTATATTGACACCAACTTGTCATTTTGTCCAAATTTTAATTTGCCTGTGGCAGGTGGACGGGTCTCACACCATGTACACCTCGGGGAAAGATCGGGACCCGTCTGACCGTCGGGGATTCTTGGACATGTAGAGTTCGAGAGATAAACGGCAAACACACGACCGAACCGACATGGATTATCACCTCTAAATATAGGCAATAAACCTATGACCTTGATCATGTCCTGTATGGGTCTGTCACACGTTCGCGTTCAGAATTGAATAATGGCGGCTGGGACGCCAATAGCAACCACCTCGCTGGGGGTCTATATAATACCCCCGCCACCAGTCAGATTTTTGGACTGGATTCGGGGACGCGCGTACACCGCCGGATGTGACATCATATATAGTAAAATAGATGTTTGCCGAACATTTCGATTACTTTTCAAGTCTGCATAATATCTCTGTTGAATTATCTGGAGATTATTTTCCCTGTTTATCTGGACAGACCATATGAAAAGTAGTTCGCTCATGTGCAAAACTGAAGGAGTTGTTCGGCCGGATTCAAACTGAACGTGGGTTTTCCCCTATACGTCATAGCAACGTCGTAAAGGTCAACTTCCGCTATTGGAGGCAGGGATGATAAATGAGCCTGTGAAATGGAGCATGTGCTGTGGGGAGGATGCGCCAATAGCCCGAATGACGAGCGGTGGCTCCAACTGTACGCGAAGGGGAAGACAACTCTGAAGGGAGCTTGTAAAGTTCGGCCTCAGAAAATCCGAAAAACGGCTTGTAATGAAATGTGTCAACACGCCATTTGTAAAGAACTGGAAGACGTTTATTCTGTCAGAATGCACATGTGCATATACATCCAATGATGTTACTCTGTTCACGAGGACGTGCAGTAAGGTCCAAGAGAGAGAACTCTTAGGTGACAATAATGAATCAGATATATTACACCTCACTTTCTTTGAAGAATTATATATGCCACATATATATAATTATAAAATCATTCCAGTTGTATAGAAGTTTGTTAGAACTCAATTGTACCGGTATCATTCATCAGATGTATATTAAATATTCGATCTTTGAATAAAGTTTGCAATACCAACTATCCAGTCAGATATACATTCTCGCATTGTCACTTCCTGTGTGTCGATTTTGGGCCAGTCAACCAATCAACAGTCAGAAATTTACACTTCCGGTTCCCGATTTTCTGATCATATTGTACAATCCTCCCATTGCAAAATGTTACACGATTCTCATTGCAGAATGTCGGGCGATCGTCTGTGGGTCGGTTTGGGGGTGGCCCTGCTGGCGGCCATAACAATTTGGTATCTGTATCCGTCGGGATCTGGGATCCAGAAGCTGGAAGTCTCCTTCCGTGACGTTAAAGTCCCCGAATCACTACAGAATCATTCAAAGGAATTCGCTAAACCCGAAATCCTAAAGGTAACAATTAACGATACAATGTTTCACCGCATACACAACTTCATCGAGTACATACAAGTTAACTACAAAAGCAACGCAATATGCAATGATGGTTGGAGCATAGAACGATGTAATCTGATATGATGATTCATACGTCGCTTGGCCGTTTCAGTTTTGATGCCATGTTTCAAGGAGTAACATATGTAACATAAGCGTTTGGTCAAAGTGATTATATTCTTCTGACAGAGTAAGGGTCATATTCTGACAAGGCGAGGTTCATATTCTGAACATGTGAGGTTCATATCCTGAGAGTTTGAGGTTCATATTCTGATAGTGTGAGGTTCATATTCTGATAGCGTGTGGTTCATATTCTGTGGTTCATATTCTGGCCGTATCGCAGGTTCATATTCGGATAGTGTGAGGAACATATTCTGACAGTGTGATGGTAGACTAATATTCTGACAGTGTGACGGTCGTATTCTCACAGTGTGAGGATCATATTCTGAGAGTGTGAGGTTCATATTCGGGCAGTGTGAGGGTCATATTCTGATAGTGTGAGGTTCATATTCTGGCCGTGTAATGGTCATATTCTGATAGTGTGAGCTACATATTCTGATAGTGTGAGGTTCATATTCTGACAGTGTGAGGGCCATATTCTGACTGTGTTGCGGGTTCATATTCTGATAGTGTGAGGAACAAATTCGGACAGTGTAATGGTAGGTTAATATTTTGACAGTATGACGGTCATATTCTGACGGTGTGTAAGTCATATTCTGACAGTGAGAGGTTCATATTCTGACATTGCGAGGGTGATATTCTGACCGTGTGAGGATCATATTCTGGCCGTGTGAGGATCATATTCTGGCAGTGGGAGGTTAATTCATATTCTGACCGTGTGAGGATCATATTCTGACAGTGGGAGGTTAATTCGTATTCTGACCGTGTGAGGTTCATACTCTGACCGTGTGAGGGTCATGTTCTGACAGTGTGAGGTTCATATTCTGACAGTGTGAGGTTCATATTCTGACAGTGTGACGGTCATATTCTGACGGTGTGTAGGTCATATTCTGACAGTGAGAGGTTCATATTCTGACATTGCGAGGGTCATATTATGACCGTGTGAGGATCATATTCTGGCCGTGTGAGGATCATATTCTGGCAGTGGGAGGTTAATTCATATTCTGACCGTGTGAGGATCATATTCTGGCGTGCGAGTCATATTCTGACAGTGTGAGGTTCATACTCTGACCGTGTGAGGGTCATGCTCTGACAGTGTGAGGCTCATATTCTGACAGTGTGAGGGTCATATTCTGACAGTATAAGGTTCATATTCTGACAGTGTGAGGGTCATATTCTGACACCGCATTGTACCCAAAGACATCCCTAAGTATTACGACCGTTTCTCGGACGGTATGGTGTTTCTTGATCTCAGCTACGCTTTATTGTGAAATGCAGGCCTTCAAGTGCCTCCTATATTTCCTATATTTTCCTATATTTCTGAGTCATTCCTATATTTTCCTATATTTTACTCAAAACCTCCTATATTTCCTATATTTTGACTTTTTCTCATGAAAACTTTCATCAATGCTCTGTAATGAGTCAAACTGACACGCGGAAATACATCTCAGAAATTTTTTTTCGCCTCGCTTCGCTCGGCAAATATGAAAACATTCCAATCTCTCTATGCTGAATCAAACAACAGAACAGGTCACCTGAAAGATCACCACTATGACCGCATTAAGTGAAAGTAATTTGATTAAACACCAGAAAACTAACAAGTTTGGAACATACAATGTAGTACAGACCTGTCTTACCATCCTTTATTTCCTATATTTTCCTATATTTTATTCAGAAAATTCCTATATTTCTCCTATATTTTTGCAAATTTCCTCCTATATTTTCTCCTATATTTTCACTGTGAGCCACTTGAAGGCCTGGAAATGGTTACGTGCTATACAGTTGCATAGGTGCAATGTAGACGTCAGGTCCGGAATGCAATGAGCAGTCAC
Organism: Hanleya hanleyi; assembly: GCA_036873755.1. Taxonomy (NCBI): domain Eukaryota; kingdom Metazoa; phylum Mollusca; class Polyplacophora; order Lepidopleurida; family Hanleyidae; genus Hanleya; species Hanleya hanleyi. The sequence goes on from JAVTVY010046607.1 coordinate 9,122, forward strand.
TGTCCACAATTTGGATTCATTATTACAGGATCTTTCCATATAGATGTATAACAATTGCTGTAACGATTCTATCTGGGTAGCTTAAATTGAATATATGCTTGATATAAAATAAATCTGTCATTTGTGTAACTCTGTAACTGTGTCAATCTTAATAAATTAATATCTTATCAAGGGCGTAGACAAGTTGTGAAGTTTGGGGGGGCTTAGGGGAGAGTCTGAGAGGGGGGTATCCCCCCTCGCAGCGTAGATTTTTTTTGAAAATTGATGGTAAATTGGCGCTAACTGGGAGCATTTGACCGGTAAAAAATTGTAAAAGTTGAACTTTTTTTTGCGAAAATATCCTGTAACAGTGGCGATCACTACGTGATATACAAAATAATCATTCAATCCGGAGTTTGCACTATAATTCAAGTTATTTCTTAGACAATACTATGTTGCATAGATAGCAGGGGCGGTGCATTGATGCGTGGTTGACCGCATGAGTTCTGGTGTTCGTTCTGAAGTTGCCAAACTTATCAAAAATGTAAGCTTAGTGGTCCTTTCTCGGAATAGTAGAGAAAATTATCCATATTCATCAAATTTACACCAGTTAAATAGTGACTTTGTGTCTGGGTTAGATGTTTTACCTGTATTTCTAGGGTTTCTCCGGGAAAATTATTCGAGAGTTCGTATCTCTCGTTTGTGAATAAATAAATACTCAACAAATGACTGGGATCTCAATCAAAAAAAAGTTTATGGTGAAAAAGTTCTGAAAATTTTTTTAGCCAACGTGTTGACCCTTTTCGTCCTAATGGGCGATATGTGATTGAATTGGAGCACATTATTCGTTTCTCGAAGAAAATCACACGGGGTCTTTGAGTCCGATATCGCCAAACTTTTGCGTTGTTCTCTCACCGATTGCAATTAGTCTAGCCCTTCTGGTAAGCATTGTTGATGATAATTTTACTTCCCCTGTAATATGCAACAATTGATAAAGATATGTCACAAGCTAACCATTTATTTCTCTGCTATGTTTGCTTTTTGTTTCATTCTTTCTTTCTTTCCTTTTTTCTCTCTTTTTTTCTTTTTCTTCTGTTCTTTTTTTTTTTTTTTGCCGGATGTCAATATTTGGGGGGGCTGAAGCCCCCCCCCCCCCCCTTGTCTACGCCCTTATCAATGCTCCCCAAGCTTACATGTCGCTATACAGGATGTTACGTTTATTATGTCTCCCCCAACTATGTTGGGGGGAGACATCTAGTGTTTGTGCTGTCTGTCTGGATGTCTGGATGTCTGGATGGATGTCTGTCCGTCCCCTTGCCTTGTCTGCAAGATATCTTGAGAACTACTGGATGGAATTTCATCAAACTTGGATGGAAGCTTCATTGGGATAGCCCCCTCATTTGATTAGGTTTTGGTGTATGTGCGTGCATTCATCTGTGTCCGGTGTCCGTCCGTCCGTCCATCTACTTGTACATGTATATACAGGCCTTGTCTGCAAGATATCTTGAGAACTACTGGACGGAATTTCACCCCACTTGGATGGAAGCTTTAGTGGGATAGCCCCCTCATTTGATTAGATTTTGGTGTGTGTGCGTGCATTCGTCCATGTCCGGTGTCCGTCCGTCCGTCCATCTACTTGTACATGTATATACAGGGCTTGTCTGCAAGATATCTGGAGAACTACTGGACAGAATTTCACCAAACTTGGATGAAAGCTTCATTGGGATAGCCCCCACATTTGATTAGGTTTTGGTGTATGTGCGTGCATTCATCCGTGTCCGGTGTCCGTCCGTCCGTCCATCTACTTGTACATGTATGTACAGGCCTTGTCTGCAAGATATCTTGAGAACTACTGGGCGGAATCTCACTCCACTTGGATAGAAGCTACAGTGGGATAGCCCCCTCATTTGATTAGGTTTTGGTTTGTGTGCATGCGTTCATCCGTGTCCGGTGTCCGTCCGTCCGTCCATCTACTTGTACATGTATATACAGGCCTTGTCTGCAAGATATCTTGAGAACTACTGGACGGAATTTCACCACACTTGGATGGAAGCTTCAGTGGGATAGCCCCCCTCATTTGATTATGTTTTGGTGTGTGTGCGTGCATTCGTCCATGTCCGGTGTCCGTCCATCTACTTGTACATGTATATACAGGGCTTGTCTGCAAGATATCTGGAGAACTACTGGATGGAATTTCACCAAACTTGGACGGAAGCTTCATTGGGATAGCCCCCTCATTTGATTAGGTTTTGGTGTATGTGCGTGCATTCATCCGTGTCCGGTGTCCGTCTGTCCATCCATCTACTTGTACATGTATGTACCGGCCTTGTCTGCAAGATATCTTGAGAACTACTGGACGGAATCTCACTCCACTTGGATAGAAGCTACAGTGGGATAGCCCCTCATTTGATTAGGTTTTGGTGTGTGTGCGTGCATTCATCCATGTCCGGTGTCCGTCCGTCCGTCCATCTACGTGTACATGTATATACATGGCTTGTCTGCAAGATATCTGGAGAACTACTGGACAGAATTTTACCAAACTTGGATGGACGCTTCATTAGGATAGCCCCCTCATTTGACTAGGTTTTGGTGTGTGTGCATGCGTTCGTCCGGTATCCGTCCGTCCGTCCATCTGCTTGTACATGTATATACAGGCTTTGTCTGCAAGATACCTTGAGAACTATTGGATGGAATTTCACCAAACTTGGATGGAAGCTTCATTGGGATAGCCCCCGCATTTGGTCAGGTTTTAGTGTATGTGTGCATGCATTCATCCGTGTCCGATGTCCGTCCAATCGTTCATCTACTTGTACATGTATATACAATGAAAATCGCTTCTTTGTAATTAATATTTTTAGATACGCAGCTTTGTTTAAGATACTTATTGCTACATTAATTTTATAGCACTTAACCTTAAATTATGTGCCCATTCAAGGCAAGGTGGGAGGTTGGGGGAGACGTATGTTTTTGCTCAAAAAAACAACCAGCATAGGCTTCATGCCGGAGCGGCAACTCAAGGGTCAAAGCGGAACCTCTAGTTAAAACTGAGTTTGTGGTGTCCCAGTTTTACCAGCGCACATTATTATGTAGCTTACACATGTATGATTGAAAACATTTGTCATTATATTGTTTTATTTGCATACAAATGTGAGGGTTTACCCACAAGGCTGGTGTCCCATTCCATACTGTAAATGATACCTCTACTCCAGCTATTACATGTATTACATTGTTAATACATTGTACCTCTGTCAGAAAAGGGATTATATAATTCATGTATCATGACACAAAGTTACACCAAGAACCTGGTCTTGCACGGTCAATTGTTTCTAACTATACATGTACATATACGTAATGAGCTGTATATGCTTACTTTGAAAAAGAAATGTAATCTTTATTTCAAGTTTTATAATATAGTTCCTCTTTCAATCCAACCTCAACATCACTGATATAGAAACCATATTTGTATGTATTGTCATTTCAAATATGTGCATTGCCAATGATGTGCAACCTCAAATGATGTGCCACCCTAAAGGGCTCGATCTTTTTGCGAAGCTGCATGTTTTGTAAAACAAGTGCCTCAACTTGGTTCTTTTAATTGCACATTTCTGCCAACCAGGAGCAACACATACTATTGTGAAATGACCTTGCTCTCAGTAGCACATACAATCCTGTGATCATGGTGGTTTTAAGAGTGCCTATAGTCAGTCCCATTGAATACTGACAAAATAACAATGCGGATAACCCCATAGATTTTAGTACTGTACTGTTGAACACTGGTTGTTGTGGCTCTAGTACTGTACTGTTGAACACTGGTTGTTGTGGCTCTAGTACTGTACTGTTGAACACTGGTTGTTGTGGCTCTAGTACTGTACTGTTGAACACTGGTTGTTGTGGCTCTAGTACTGTACTGTTGAACACTGCTGCTGTGGCTCAGTACTGTACTGTTGAACACTGGTTGTTGTGGCTCTAGTACTGTACTGTTGAACACTGGGTTGTTGTGGCTCTAGTACTGTACTGTTGAACACTGGTTGTTGTGGCTCTAGTACTGTACTGTTGAACACTGGTTGTTGTAGCTCTAGTACTGTACTGTTGAACACTGGTTGTTGTGGCTCTAGTACTGTACTGTTGAACACTGGTTGTTGTGGCTCTAGTACTGTACTGTTGAACACTGGTTGTTGTGGCTCTAGTACTGTACTGTTGAACACTGGTTGTTGTGGCTCTAGTACTGTACTGTTGAACACTGGTTGTTGTGGCTCTAGTACTGTACTGTTGAACACTGGTTGTTGTGGCTGACTGACGCCACCATTATAGACAGTAAATAGGTGACTGGTTCATGGTCCATGTCTGTGACCTGTCAGTTCTCTGATGTCCACTAATTGGTGTTTTGCCCCAGAAGATCCGAGTCTCAGGTATTTGTCCAAATGTTTGCAAAATCCAGTAAAGCCTTATGGTTATGTGATAATAATACTAAGAGTAAGAGAGCGACAGGGTTGAGTACTGTATTACAGCATTGTTTGTTCCAGTACCATGCAGGCACACCTCTCACTAAGTGGCTTTGACATACTGATATTGTATGAATTGCCACTTCTCAGATTCAAACACATGAGGTTTTGTAAATACATACTGTGTACTACATGTCTATGCCTTCTGTAGCTTGTGGTGTATGTAAACTCTGATAGTTCAGTCATCCTACTGAACTTCAGTCCCCTCCAATTAAATCTATGACATAATTCAATCAGTCCTTCCAAAACAACTGGTCACCTCTAAAATGATTAAAATGGTGAAGAAAATAATTGATTATCTCTATTATTTTGGACCATTTTGTCAACTTCTGTTTTAATTAATCGATTTTAATCACTAATTTTATGAAAGGAAAAGTCACTTCCTATGATTGAATTATAAGAGGATTTGCCAGGCATGTACATGTAGTACATGAATATCAGTTACATTTATTGTGATATTTGGAGTCATTGAGATATAGGGGGTGGGGGAATTTGGTTTAATGTGACACTCTATGTTGTTTCACTCATATTGTGAAAGTCAGTTTGGGTGATGGAGGAACCCGGAGTATCCGGAGAGAACCTCCACCTGTCGGCAAGTAACGGGACATATATGCCTACATATAGTGAAAATGCTAGGAATATTTACCGAAACGCCGCATCATTACAGATTGTGAATCTGGAGTGGTTGTTTTGAAATTATCATTCAGAAAGAAATATTACATTATGCTCAGGGTCATACTAGTTTATTGACTGGTCAGTCACCAACAAACATGTTCCATTAGCTTTATATGAGCAGAAGCTAGAAGTTAATCGAAACAGTTAGTGTTTCCATGGTAACAATGACATCAGTATAGTTTTGCAGCTGGTGTCCTTAAATTTGTTACATGCTGCCAGTTCATATTGATTAACCAGAAGCTTATTAATTATATATATTCATGGTTTTCATGGCAACAAGGCCTGTGCTGTGAATTCAATGACCATCAAGTTGATGTAATTGCTATATGGCTTTATCCCATTGGTCTAGGAGACATTCAAATGTACATAGAGCTGGTAATGTATCTCAGGGTTTGAGATACAGACCGACAATCGACTATCTGTCCTCTCATTCTCAACAGAGTGTTATACTTTCGTGATAATGAGATCACGACTCTCACGTAAATGGGAACCATGTCACTATTTTGACCGCAAGGCTCCCTCTTACATCACCGCTCCAAGGAACTTTTTCCGTCTTTATTAAAAGTCAACAGTCAATTCAAAATCTGAAACACTTGAACGGTGTAGTGACATAACTAATGTAGGCAACTTGATCTTTTGTACTCATGATGATAAAGCGTGATGTCATCAGTGGGATTTTAACAAAAAAATTAACAGTGACTGTGTTAATTATTTTAAGGGATTAGTGAACATTTTTACAATCAGTTGAGGAACCTTACTAAATATAACAAAAATGGAGGAAGTTAGCCAAAAATCTATTTATTCTTAACCCAGAAATTAAAATTATTATGAGATGTTTTGCTGTCTATCAATAAACGACAGGTGAACGTTGACAAGGGAGACCACTCATATTGTTTCATTTCACAGTTGATTCTGAAGAAATAGTTCACCAGTTTCTCACATTTCTACATACAGTTATCACTTTATATAAATGTCATATATGTGGAGTCAGTCCTACATGTATTACCGAGAGACTAATCTGTGCAGCTTAGCGCCATCATTTGATGGGAACATTTAATGGTGACTGACCGGATGATCATATGCAGAAATTGTATGCGCCTACTCACCCCACAAAATGGGGGGGGGGGGGGCTACCATTGCTCCTAGAGCCTCTCCTCGTAGTAGGTAGTCTCACGAGACTAGAAGGTCTGTCCACCATGGCAGGTTCTCAGGCTCTGTCTTGTCAACTCTATAACATTCATACCAGCAGTAAATGGCATGAACACTTCTCATTAATGTATCAATGATAAACAAAGGGACTGAATGTAGTTCTAGAGTGTCCCTTGATGCTACTTGAAAATACATATATATACAACCAATGGGTGAGTTGTACAATTGAGGTACATGTACAGGATGAACCAGAAGTATCAGTTCTGAATTGGTTCGGTGGGAAGATGGTTTGAACTGGCAAAAGGATGTGAAAATCAGGGCCCTTGAATGTGATTCTCTCATTTACAAATAACCGTAAAAATAATGCTGTGCTACAAGCTGACACGTCGAAAAGAGAACAACCATGCGACTCTTATGTGACTATGCGTGAAGTCACATTAAGGAAAAACACTGTTGGGGAAAACGATATCGTGCATTTTCTAATGTAACTAATTAAGGGTCATGAGACGCTCTCGGATGCATTTGGTAAACATCACTGTCTGTGCCTGTTATCACGAGAGTGTTTTCTTCAGTCGCGATCAAAATACACATTATTTGTAACCACAATAATCCGCTCATGTTTTGGTTTTTCTCTAGTCAGTTTCAAGTTATTTCTGCTCTGTATTTGATAGAATACACATAATTGAATGCCTTTTATTGCTTATACATACATGTATGTGTCAATTTGATATTTTCTGGACTTATTTTTGACAAGTATGGCAAGATAGAGGATCATCAACAATCATGGTCAGTGGTCAAACACTGCATTGGTTAACTGGTGACTACAAACCACTGACCATGATCCTGAATAGTTAATTAAGAAGAAAGTATAGGCTCGCTCAGTCGCCTTACAGTCTTGTCAGCACAGAGCGCATTAGCTCAGGCTACAGTGGAAGTTGTCCGCTAACCTGTGTACATGCATATATTGATTATTTCCATACTGATTGATGGATATCTCGTAGTACAATGTCAACAGGACTGATCAGAAAGGGTTTAGCATACCACAGACTAAACACTGGGAATTCAATATACCAACACAGACTTCTGGTGAACTTCTTGTGGACTATAATCTCACATTCTACCACAAAAACTGCTTAAAACTATCTCTATGCAAAATGAAAGTTCCATGACTTCTTCCATGGATCTTGTGACTCATGACTATTTTTATTGTGTATTTGCAGACTCACCCGGCCCATTAAAACCTAATCATGGCTCCCGGGTTTGAGGACACCCTACTGAGGCTTCGGCGGGCGGCCAATGTTGAAGCTGATGTTGCCGAGAAAGAAAGTACAGATGCCTCTGCCGGCAACGAGGCTGGGAATGGAGTGACAGGTGGTTCAACGGACAAACCTGGCGTGCTGGAAAATGTAGGCAATGACATCATGAAAAAACTGGAAGAGTTGCCCAGTAAGTACATATACATGTACATGTAATATTTGAGAAATTAGATTCTGTACACACGGGTCGAAATAATAATTATTTTAATCTTGCCCCTCGGGCAAGTGGTTTGTTCAACTTCAAACTTGCTTGCCCATAACAGTTTCAACTTGTCCATGCTAACATGGTGTGTGTTGGCAGAATAAATGCTGGGGTGCCCACGGACTGGTGAAGGGTCAAGAAAGACTTGCCCATGCTGATTTTAGGTTGCCTCGGACGTGCAGGCTGGTATTATTTCGACCCCTGTATACATGGTACTTGTATGTACTAGGCATGTCACCCGCTCCTTCGTGGACTAATTCTGGACAATCCCAGGAAAGTACAAAGGAGGAGTATGGATTTAATGTAAGCCAAATTATTGCCAAGACTCTTTTGGATAATTATGTATTTCATGCATGTAAGTAATAGCCCCACACTATTAATATTACATGAATGACATGTAGGTTACATTTGTTTGTTGATTATGTGATATAATTATGCTATTTTCTCTCTCTCTCTATTCAGTCCCCCTCTGGGCAACCATCACTATAGGCATTGTGGCCCTTCTACTGATGCTGTGTTGCTGTTATTGTATCTGTAAACGATGTATCTGTAAGAAGAGGAAGAAGAAGGAAGGGAAGAAAGGTCTGAAGGGCACTGTTGACCTCAAGAGTGTGGCAATATTGGGCAATGCTTATAAGGAGAAGGTCAGTCTGATGCAGAACCAACTGTCAATAAAGTGTGTTATGGTGTTCAAATTGGCACATAAAGTTAAAGGGTCATGGAATCCCTCGTGATTGGTTGGTTATTTGTAGAGTAGCACTGAAAGGCCCTGAAAGGCAGACTATGTTTCCCTTCATTTTTGTGTACTGTATTATATGCAAACGAAGAAGTCTGTTGATGAGGGGAATTAAGGCATATATCTGATAGAGTGAGGGCAGGCAGTAGCCTCTCATTTTCCTTGAACAAAAACGGATTGACATCTGCTAAAGTATGACAACTTTTTGGATCTTGCTCAATATTATAACCAATCAGCATGATCAGGCAGGATTCCACTCTCCATTAAGTAGGACAAAAAATAATCCGGTTTTCCGGTATCAATCTTAGACAACAGCCTGACTTTTATTTGTTACCTGTCATGCCTGTTATCCATTGTCTCCATGCTTTCGGTATTCGTGGAATGTAAAGTGCTATTAATTTCAATCATCCAATTGTATAATGTGAGATCAGTTTCAAAGAGCTATTAAGCAGTTCTCCGGTAGCAAAGCATGAACTCCTGTTTCTAAACCGACACACCAAATTGAATCTTTTTCATGTGGAATATGCCAGCCGATTTACTTCGCGATCGCAATTAAATTAACATTGTCTTACATGAGGTAGGTTGCTGTGAACCCTGATGATCCCTCTGTAAGCCCATGATACATTGTGCATCTATGTCAATTAAATGACAGTTGTTCAATCATCATTAAATCAGTATCGCATATGTAAAGCGACATGAATTTAATTCTAAATGCCGGAATACTTGACTGGCACAGCTACTTGTCAGCTGTGTTGCTCCAATGATCATATGCAGGCTTTTGAATTGATGTCGCGTTACATGGGTTCTTGGAAATTGCGTATACTTGAATTGAAAAGAGTAGGCATTCGGTGGTTGAGAATGAAAATTTGGCATTTCTTTAAAAAAAGCACATAACAAAGAAAGTTCATATTAAGAGCTAAGGCTCTCGCAACCTAAGCATTCAGGAAAATGTTTCTACTCAGTATTTGTAGCGTATGCGATCGGTTCATACTCCATGTAAGAATCACGAGACAATACATACAATAGCCAAGTCTGGGGACAACAATGTGTTTAGACTTGTGCCTTTTCAGCGACACAAAGACCCAGACAATAGCTTCCTACATGAAGTATCGACCATGCGATCAGAGTAATAAGTTTATATATTACTGTGATATGGCTTAGGTAGAAATGCTATAGTAAGCGGCGTAATTACCGAGCTTTGCAAAGCTTTATCCCTACAGGGGTTATTCTAGCCCAAAATCTTTCATCTACTCAATTTGAGAATTTCACAAAACTCAATTTTTTGGCGCGCCAATAATCGAAAAAACTCAATATTTCCATGGTTTTCATAGTTTCGGCTCAGAGACCAGAAACTCAATTATGCGAACATTTTCATAGGGATAACTGAAAACAAATTTCAAACCCACAGTTGAAAATTACACATCCATTATACACGTCCGCCTTCATTTCAAGCCTGCGAATAATTTTTTCACTGGTGACCGAAACTTTGGCAGGCATCAATAACTTAGTATCTAACATTTGGAATGTGTTGCCCTGACAAAGATAGTATCTGGCTTCGTACTCAGTACTACAAAAGGTAGCTGTTTTTTTCCAGGAATAGTTGTTTATAATTGTTAGCTAACATGAAATAAATATGACTGCATGATTAACTTTGTCGAATTTCTGTATACAAGATGTAGTTTTTACCTAGAAGAAGAAAAAACAATACGATGTTGATCAAGTATTCTGTTTGAAAATCCAATCAAATGGTACTATCCCTTTCAGTTATACTTAAAAGAGAATCAACAACCCAAGATTGTTGATTTTATGACCTTGAAAATGGTAATTTTTCATTGAGAGGAGATCGTCAGATACATTTCGTTGTTGTTGTTGCAAAGCCCGGGCCACTCAATTTCCGTGTCTAATTTCTTTGCCCACGGTTTTGCAGTTCATTAGTCATTGCAGTCAAAGCATTCTTATATTTTGTACATTAATGTCTATAGTGCACAAGTTTTATTCTGTTTCGAGTGGTAGCTAGCTGTAAAATACCAGATCAACATCGTTTGAAGCAACAATTTCTGCCTGGCAAACGATCCTGTCAGAGTGAATGTTGCAGCGCATTTACTGATGATGTCAGCAATATTGCGAAGATGGTATTTGGCAATCTTCTTAACGCTATATTTCATTGGATGATAATGAACTGCCTGTCCAATGAATGAGCGCGATACTGCCCAACACTCTCCTATCAAAGGTTCTCCTATGCACCATTCGTTCAAATTGTCAGTATCACCTTTGTGCGGAGAGTCACAGTGCGCCAGTAAACAACAACAACGAAAACAGATGTCGGATCGCGAACTCGGACAAGATTCAAGGATTAAAATAAGTTTATTTAGATACAAATACACAATGATATGGGCGAGGAAATATCAGTAAAACTCAAATTTTTTTCGCGCCCAATATCGAAAATTAAAAGAAACTGAATTTGTTGAGGGAAAACTCAATTTACAAAAATTCTCTAAAACTCAATTTTCAAAATTTCTCATCGGGATTACCACGATGAGAAATCGGCTAGAAAAACCCCTGCCCTACTGCCGGGATTAACTACAGACAGAGGCAATGCATATGTAGCATATATGCACTCCTGTATTTGACATCAAATGGACGACTCACTCAACTCAGTCATGTATGTGTAAACTAGGTGACAGTACCGATACTTTGATGGGTT
>JAVTVY010046608.1:0-20243 GCA_036873755.1 Hanleya hanleyi
ACCTGGATCATACATCATTTTAAAGCCTATGGTCTCCACTTTTCAGATCTACCTGCAGTACTGTTGAAATGTGGTGCCGTTGCCATGGAAACGAGCTCCAAAAAAGTCATGTTAGATTTACCATTTTCCTCACTATTGGAACACTTGATAATATGGATAACATAGATTCTTGGATGCAAAGGTTCAAATGATGATCCAAGCGCGAAACTTGACATGGGTAGTCTAATTAGGACACTTTTTCCAGAAACTAATGTTAGCTAACTGAAATCCAAGATGGCGGCTATTTTCCAAGATGGCCGCCGAAGGACCCTGCTAATACCTCATTTTGTCAGAAAAAGTGATGAAATTTTACGATTGGAATTATTTTGACCTTCAGGCATATACTTTTAGAGAGGGGAAAGCAGATTCTGGTATCTTTGTGTACTTCCAGATATATGTTCTAACATTCCTGAATCTGATGATGTCACTATTGAAGCGTTGTGCCATGATGTGACCAATTCGACTTTGCAGTGTGTTATCATTGACTGGAGTTTTTGCATTAGTGATCCCATTTGATTGAGGTTATGTCTTAGTTACGCATTATTATGTCTATATAATGTCCTTTACTAAAAGATTATTTTCATAATTTGATGCATGAGTAGGCTTATCTCGGAACAATACTTCGCCTTAAATTGTGTTTCGGTCTAATCTGTGCCACCTGTTGGCCATTTTAGAATTTCAACAACCTTTACTTATTAGGGTTAATATAAATAAATGGGCTGTTCCTGTTTGTTGGTTGTTAGCAGAATGTTCCGAACTTACAAGGAGTTTATTTGGGATCAATTTGCTCACACTCTTCACTGTACCCCCGAAGAACGTTGTACGGATTTAATTATTCAGTGTGCCCAAATAGGACACATGTCGGAAACTGGACCCTGGATAATTTCACCTGGGTAATTAATCCCATGGAGTATTGTAACGCTGAATCATGGGAAATGTCATATCCATTGGGCTAACTTTCTGTTTGCCACCAAACATGGCAGGCTTATATACTGCATCAAGGAGAATGTTCAATTGGGCTTGATTTTTCACTATGCCCAATTGGAACCCACATCGAAAACTGGACCCAGGATAATGCCGCCTAAGTATTTTTCCTGAGAATTATATTCCCGCCCTGAAAATTAGTGCAATTACCTACTGGGTCCCAGGGAATGTTCTGTTGGATTTATTTTCTCTTTTTTTTTAAATCGAGATCTACAGTTTCACATAGTAATACAGAGGAAACGGGCATAAACGATCACACGACATTCTGAAATACCTCCGCCAGAAGGGATTGAAAGTAACGTTAATAATAAATACTACAGGTCATTGTACAGAAAATTACATAAATATCGCCAGTGAGACTGTTTTGAACTTGAATGGGACAGTTCTGGACAGGAAACCGGCATGTAAGACACTACCGAATTATCGAATGTCTCATCAAGCTCATATAGGTAATACACTAGTAGTAGGGAAAGGACCAATCTGGTCGCATTGAGGCTCTTTTGTGTGAGGCTGATGACGTTACGTCTGATGACGTCATGGATTATGTCACTTCCGGTGCGAGATCACGTCCGGTTCAAAGGTCAAAGAGCACTTCCGGTTACGTGCTATCCGAAGATGACGTGGGTTCCGGTGTCAATTGATGCATACGCAGTCGTTCAGTAACAGAAAAAAGGCATTTGGGTGGACGTTTTGGGGTCGAGGTTGGCCATCCTTGGTTTAAATGGGTCGTGTGAGGTCATATTGAAGCGCTGGTGGGGTAGCGTCCGATTGAGGTGTCTTGTAATGGAACTGCCATCAATCTGCGCATGCGCAGTCTGGTAGTTGTAGAAAAAGGGCATTTGAATGGGCGTTTGAGGCAGAGATGAACCATCCGTGATCTAAATGAGCCGTGTGAGGTGTCATCTGGAAGGACTCGTGCAGTAGAGCCTGACTGTGGTTGCAGTGAAACTGCCGTCAGTCTAACGCTAGGGAGTAAGTTCCCTAGATTCTGTACCTAGTCCCATAAGCACTTGACAGTTGAGAGAAAGAAAGATCAACACGTTCACAGATGTATTTTAGTATTCCTCCATCACATCACACCCACACTGGGGGAGCCGCGTTGGATGTATTTACATACTAGTATGGCCGATGATTGACACTCTGAATAGCGGATTCTGATTGGACAGGAACAACCGAAAATATGTCAAGCGGATAAGAGGGACCCTGACAGATGCAACATAAAATGACGGCTTCTGATTGGACAAGAGCAGTCGATGATGCATCTGATACACACCATACTATTATGTAAACACACCCGACGCTAATGCTGCTCGACTGCGCATGCGCGGATTGACAGCACTTCCACTACAGACCACATCAGCCTGACTCTCTCCCACGAGCACTTCAATATGACACCTCACACGATGCATTTGGACAGTAAATGGTCCACCTCGACCCCATAATGTCCATTCAAATGTCTTTTTTCTACTACTGTCCCACTGCTTACGCGCAGATTGACGGCGACATCATCTCACTCTACCTGAAAAGGGCTTCAAGATGGCACCCCACACGGCCCGTTTGGATCATGGATGGTCCACCTCGTTCCAAAACCGTCTATTCGAATGCCCTTTACTACTGGCGGCACTTCCACTAAAAACCACCCCAGTCTGATGTTCCCCCAGGTGCGCGTCAGCATGACACCTCAATGGTCCACCTCCAGCCTAAAACGCCCATTCAAACATTCTTTCTTTACTACTGCCCGTCTGCACATGCGCAGATTGACGGCAGTTCCACTACAAACCACTCAAGTCGAACGCTATCCCACGAGCGCTTCAATGTGACACCTCACACGGCCCATTTGATCCACCCAATTGCCTTTTTCTAACCGAATGTGACGTCATCAGAGAACAGCCTCAATGCGACCAGATTGGCCCGTTTCCTAATACTGATACTCGCTGGACTATTTGGGTGAGATTCTGTGGAAGCTAAAACCGCCTTATAATTTCCATAGGTCTACGCCGTGATTTGCTGGCTTGGATGAACACATTTTCATCATTGGTTTGCATTACGTTGCCCTGTTCTGCTCACTGATAACGACATTGAACAATCATACACTTGTGGGATGATCCGCTGAAGCTGCTGCAGTATTCAAAGCATATATGTAGAGCAAATTTCCAAGTACAGGAATACATGTGAAATTTGCCTAACAAAAACCTTATCATTGGCAAATTACTATGTCGAAACCCTCAAAATTTGAGCAAAAAAATAGTATTTCATCTCATAAATAGCACAGGCTCATTCGCTCATCATATGAGACATGTTTAACACGTTTCATAATCATCGAATGAAACCGGACAAATTCAGTTAACTTTTCAGTACATTTTTGTCTAACAAAAAACACTATAACTGGCAAATTACTAAGTCCAACGCCTTTTAATTTGGGGGGAAAATCATCTCATAAATAGCACAGGTACATGCTTTAATCATATGAAACATGTGTATCAAGTTTCATAATCATCCAATAAAACCTGACAACTTCAGCAAACTTTTTATGTACACTTTTGCAAAACACAAAACTTGATCATTTTCCATAATTTGGACAAAAATTAATAATTCATCTCATAAATAGCACAGGTAAATCCTTCAATCATAAGAAACCGGTGTACCAAGTTTCATTATCATCCACTGACAGCTGACAACAGCAGCAAACTTTATATGTACAGGTATGCATGCCCACTTTTGCTAAACAAAACATTTGCCATGATTTGGACAAAATTTAAATTTCATCTCATAAATAGCACATGTACATTCTCTAATCATAAGAAACACGTGTACCAAGTTTCATAATCATCCAATGATAGCTGACAATTGCAACAAACTTTCTATGTACAGATGTACATGTGCAAATTTGCTAAGCAAAAAACCTTATCATTCGATTTTTAATTTTTTTAATTTGTTAAACCAAAAACCTTATCATTTCCAGGGAGGTGATACCGACGACGACATCCTCTTTCCCCCTCTCACAATATCCCCCCTTCACTTCATAAGGCGAGGTAAATTTGAATAATCTAACCTCACGTCGGGATGTAGTTTCCATAACGGTGCCACGTTTTGACAATATGTCAGGTGAATTTGAACAAGCGCTGGATGAGCGCAAAGACCTCCGTCGAGGCAATAAGGTCCGTAGGGAAATACATCGCTGAATAACATAGGGCCGGATGCCAAGCTCAATTTTGCATTTGTTGGACGTTAACTCCACCAATGGTAATTAACCTGGCATTGAGGGTTCCCTACTAGCATGTCCAGCCAGGGATGTGGAAGTCATATTCCCCGCATATAAGTTTTGTCTGATTTCACGTGCTTGAAATATTGGGGTATGGAATGGAGTATATTGATGGAAAATCTTGAATACTGCTTGAGACATTAGGCCCCTTCGCAACCCCACCTCCCTCTGAGAGGATGCCCCCACCCAAATCAACACGTTAGCGGCAGAAATGAGACCCTGTGTGCCTAGTTTGACCAATTTGCTTGTGATTTTGTGCTATAGGCCCGACACATCAACACTTCATATTTTGTATGTGTACAGTATAGCATCATCATTGAGAGAATCCTCTACAAAACACATCTGATTTTACCGACACTCCGTTCTGATCTGCCTCAGCATCATGTGGTGAGGATTCAATGCGCTCGGTATAATTTTGTATACTGGTGTTACAGGTCACCTTCACCATACTGTATTAATGACCACGGACTTGTATCACATTCATATTGAATGGTGATGACTGATGAGAATATTGCCCATATGGAACAAATGGCTGGATTCCAGCAAATAAAAAGTTCATATTAATCATAAACAACATACAGTTAATAATATTATCAAATAATTATGTGTATTCCTTGTCGACATAAATATATTACAGAAAATATTATGACTGAATCATGTAACAGATATACACCTGAATCGCACCATTTGTAGATCACTGTCAGGTTATCACTTAACATTTAACAATTTCTGAAAATGGCGGCATTTTAATATCTGTCCAACCTGATATAATTTACTGGCTTACCTATTCATAAATGCGTATTGGCTAAGATCACATTATGCCTTGTATATATACTGTGCGTATGGAGCTGTTTGTAACTTTGCTCACTGCTGAAGATGCTATAACTAATAGCAAAATATACAGAATAAATTGTGATTCCTACTCGGAGTTGCTTTTCTTCTCTACAATTGAAGTAAAATGCTGTGTTCCTGTGCATTTTGACAGAATATTTAGACTTTGGAGATGATATGTAATGATACCCCAAAATGAACTGAATTTTCCGTGTCATCTGTCTGTCTGTCTCTCTGTTTGCCCATCTTTCTTGTCATACCACATATGCAGCTGGTGATGGATCAGAAGCCTAATGAAATTGACTGACCTTCACCTGTTTTATCGAGGTCAAATTTAGCATTAGCAATATTTTTTAAAGGAGTGAAGATAGGCTCTCCAAATTCATAATACTTGTGCAATTGGTGACTGACTAAAAGCCTATCCCAGTTGACTGAATCTATTTTCTCAGGTTATGTACTGTATATTATGATATAACATGAAATATAGCTAGGCATTCTAAATTGATACCACATATGCAACTGATGATGGACCTGAAGTCTATGAATATGACTGACATTGACCATGTTGACCTATTTTCTCAAGGTCAAAAACTGTAAGTTAAGTCACATCTTAGCTGCTAACATACACCTCAAATCTAACATTGTCATCATTTTGTTGTGGCTGTGGTTTTTCTTCCAGAACAATTTACCAAATTTTGCATGTGTTTCAACAGTCTCATGCTTCAACAGTAACTTAAACCATGCTGTATCGGCTGAGCTGTTGAAATAGCCTTCATTTCCCAGGTCTGACATACTGCATCACTGTCGAAATATGAGTACCAAGACAGAGTGATAGATCACACAGCCAGTGAAGATTCCCGATTTACATTGAATGTCGTTATTGCCCAAGTAGTATTAGCAGCATTTTACAACAACAACAATTCGCTGACTTACAGTGAAAAATTATAGTGAAAGGTATCTATTTTTTGTTGTTTGGCATTTTTATTTGCTGGCATTGTTTCAGATAGAATACAACAGCCTAATTCATACAATCAGGAATAAAAAGGGGGTTAAAATCTTTATGTTCAAACTTTCGTAGGAAATATAAAAGTGGCAAATTGAAACTTTAGTTTTATTCGATTTTATAATGTCGGTGGGCCCATGAAACGCAAAATAAAGTTGGTATTGCTTCACACTGGGTTTCAACCATTGGTGAAGAAATCTCTTCTACCACGGATGATTCCTGATTGCTCATCCTCCAGGGGTATCTGCCCCCCACTCTGTCCCTTTCCTAAAAACAATTGCCATCCCTAATAGGGGTGTGCCCAAATTGGGGAGATCTAAAGCCCTGTGAGTACCAAATTATGCGTTAAAAAATTGTCTGGGGAAATGCTCTTCGCCCGTGTTTCACACGAGCTTTCATTTCAATTGTGTCCAAAATCATTGCTTCAAAATTTCGTCGGGAACCATGACAAACCCTATTGGAAATCACATGAGTCGTGGGTTCCCCATGTAACAATTATTTGGCGGGAGATTTCACGTTGCATTCCTAGACCTCAGTCGACGGAGGTAAAAATAAAACACATAATCTATGTGTGATGTGTGTGTCGGTTAGTTGAGGTCTAGTACGTAAGCGTATGAAGTTTCAGTGCCGGAAAAAATTACCGGGAAATCTACCTAGGCGGCATTATCCACGGTTCAGTTTTCCATCTGAGTCTCAATTGGGCATAGTTGAAAAATACGATGCAGTACGTAAGCGTGTTCACGTTTGGTGGCAATAATCCTTGACAGTTTGGAACAATTCATTATAATAATCACAGAGAGAAGAACAACCCAGTAAAACATACAGGTATATATATATAAAAGAAATGAGATTATAACTAGTATAGTGTTGAAAATACGGGTACAAAGTAGCTCATTCTACCGCCTCGTCAGATCAATATATCTACGAACTTCCCAACCATCCAATCATTTACCCAATCCACACATATATATGGCAAAGTGACACAGATCCCAATAGATAATACATTCCCGGGGTGCAGTAAACATACGCGTCAAGTTCCAACATGGGATGAATTACCCATGTGGCATTATCCAGGGTCCAGTTCTCGACTGAGGCCCTAATTGAGCAAACTGAATAATTCAGCCCGCCGAGACAATCCCCGGGATACATTAAATAGTGCGTGTCACGGTTGGTCCCAAATACAACCCTTGTCAGTTCAAACAATCTGTTAACACACAGACAGGAATAATCCATATATATACGTTGTATATTGATCTGTAGTGTTGAAATAGTTGAAATAACGAAATGGCGACCAAGTGGTGTGGATTAGGTCGCGAGACATTTCATTGTGAGGGCTATCTCGGAGCTTAGATATCTTCATTCATCAAATTATGGCAAGAATCTTTGAGTAAAGGACATTATATAGACATACCAGTTGACGAGTAACTGAGACATTAACTGTATTAACTTCCAGAACCCAGTGCGTATCTCTGAATAGCACATTATCAGTTCCCCAATCGATTTCCTGTGGTGTGCCACAGGGCTCAATACTCGGTCCTATCCTTTTTTTGATTTATATAAATGATATTGTCAGTGTCTCCGATGTTCTTCATATTATACTTTTTGCCGACGACACAAGTACTTCATATTCGAACCCTGATCCAACCATTTTAATTCAAACAATGTCTGATGAACTTCGCAAGCTCCAAGAATGGTTCTCTTGCAATAAATTATCACTCAATATTCTGAAAACAAAGTACATCATCATAAAGCCAACTCGACATTCACCTTCAAGCCTTCCAAAGCTCTCTATTTCTGACAATGAGCTCGAACAAGTTAATAGTTATAAATTTCTGGGAATTTACTTCAATGATAGGCTCAACTGGAAAACACACATCGATGAACTATGCTCAAAATTATCCAGGAACATTGGTGTAATTAACAATATTAAACACTGTCTCAATAGGCAGACGTTAACTATGTTATATTACTCATTATTTTATTCTTACACTTCGTATTGTAATCTGGTCTGGGCTAACACGTTCCCTTCTCATCTACAACCACTAGTCTTACTACAAAAACGACTTATTAGGATAATTAGCTCGAGTGATAAGTATTCTCATACATTGCCTCTTTTCAAGCAAACAAATATCTTACCTTTGACGAAAATTAACGATTACCTCACTTTAATATTTGTTCACAGATTCATTTACCACAAAGTCTTTCTTCCCTCTTTGTATCTTACCTACTTCACTAAACAGTCGGCTGTACACCATTACCCGACCAGGCACTCAAATCTCAATCTTTACAGAGAACTCTGTTCGTCGCAACTCTCATTCTTCACCGTCAAACTGAAAGGCCCTCGTACCTGGAACGCTTTGTTCTCCAACTTAAAATCTATAACGTCAACATCATCATTCAAACGAGAAGTAAGGAAACATCTTATTGATTCAATGGTCTAAGATGGTCTCGAATATGCATTTTGTCTGTTGCTCACGTGTGTGTATATCGGCCCTGTCATAATAATGCCACCACCTAATATTAATTTATTTCTATCTACTGTATTAACGTAAAATATATATACTTGGATATTATATAATGTACGAAATATGTCCACTACACATGCCATGACTGTCACTGCCAAATCTTTGCCCATGAATACGTAGTATATGTCCACCTCATGCCATGACTGATATTATATCTTTACTTATCTTTATTCACCAATCTGTTAAATTATATACTATACTCTCACTGCTAAACACTGTTACTTAATATATTAATTCCTGGGATAAAACAAGCCCTTTAGGGTTTTATTCCCGCCATATGTATCATTATTATAAATTAGCTAAATATTTGATGCACATGCTTCTGTATGGTGAATAAAGTATTCAATTCAATTCAATTCAATTCACATAATCTCAGCAAAAGAGGATCGCTAATGCGAAAACTGTAATCACTGATAACACAATGCAAACTCGAATTGGTCACACCATGAAGCAACGCTTTTACATTTACATCACCAGTGCAGAAATTATAGAACGTAACGCTGAGAGCACTTGTAGATACCAGAATCATTTTTCCCCTGGACAGAAACATATAAATGAACACAAAAATGAATCAAATCGCAAAATTTCATCACTTTCTCTGGCTAAATAAGGTATTACTAGGGTCAAATGGCGGCCATCTTGGAAAATAGCCGCCATCTTGGATTTCAGTTGACTAACAATATTTCATGGAAATGCGTCCTACTTAGAATATCCATGCCAAGTTTCGTGCTTGTTTCGTCATTTAAACACTTGCATTCAGGAATCTATATTATCCGTATTACAAAGTGTTCCATTAGTGACGAAAATGGCGAATCTAACACGACCTATTTAGACCTCGTTTCCATGGCAACGGCACCACATTTTGACAGTACTGCAGATAGTTTTGAAAAGCAGAGACCATCAGCTTTAAAATGATGTATAATCCATGTGTGTGTAGGGTGGGTGCATTAAGTCGTCTCTGGAGGTGCCCTGACCGCTCGTCTATTAAGCAAACAATATCGTTTGGTCTCATATTTAAAGTGAGAATCGAAAGACAAATGTATATGCTTGTATAGAGATTGCAGTGGTTTTTCCACAAAAAAAACAACTCGATTCACCAGTTAACTGTGGATGTCCAGTCATCCCCTCACATCCATCCTGATTCAGTATATAGATCACAATGTATTGCTCATTAGAGGCTGAATGGCGGAGTTATCATTCTTTACTTATAGTCCACAGGGTATGTGTTGGCTTGCAAAATGTAAGTGACGCTTATCGTCGGTTAAGTAAATGACAGGATGAATTCCACGACACGACTGTATGCCTTGGCACAACATTCCTTGAAGTGTTCTGTCAACAAAAAATGCATAGTATAAACAATAAAAAATACAAACAAAACCTTAACAAAAGTATGAGGTAACACGGCAATCTGTTACAAAAATATTTATGTATAGATAATATGGCAAAAGATTAAACTAAAGATATCCAGCAACAAATTAGTTCCAATAAATACGGGTACTTAAATCTTGGCAGTATGTTACTCTCCAATTGGTTTATAAGGCAAGGCTCAAAATAAAACTAATCTCTAATGATTCGTCTCTCCAATTGAATTTGAAAATGATTTGATCTTTTGTGTTTAATAATTCCAAAATTACACTTCAGATTCCAGCTAATCTGTATTGATTCCCATTACCTGGTCTGACAAAGAATCCGTGACACGCCCCTTCTATCAACACAAGTTCTGATCTCACACCAGCGTCCTGAAGTTTTTTTGAATAATCTGTAAAGTTAATTAAATAGTTCACATTTAGTAGCCTTAAGACACAAGACAATAACAGATATTGGAGTTCTTTGAAATTCTTCATTTTCATCACAATAACTTATAATTTGACGGAGAGTATAGTCCCATCCATGACGAGATGCTACAGAGTATACACAAGAGAAGGCGACGTTAAACCTTAACTCTCCCCCTCTATCTCTCCATATTCGCAATAAATAAGTCGTTGGTTTCCCTTTCAATAAGATGTTCATACAGTCTCAATACTGTACATCTGTGAGTTCTAATTTCTCTGGAACAAAGGCCATTGTTTAATCCATATCGTAATCTTTATGTGTACGGTATATGTATGCTAATGTGTTCCTCCTTTAGGACATTTATATGTATTTGATAACAGGCATCCCACACTATCTCTCGAAAAATTGTTGACCGCTTATTTTAAAAAAAAAAGTGGTTGCGTTACGTTAAGGTCAGACAAGACGTGGTCTTATACACTTCACACGAATACCGAACTTTACCACCCAGGCTTGACACACGTCCAACACCAAATGTCAGACTTCAGAGCTCCAGGCAAATATATAGAGTGCCTATTGGCGAAGACAGGCCTCGTGTATGCCTTTATATTTGTGCAAATCGATTATTTAAAGAGGGTCGTTTTCAACAATTATTATCTGTTTGCTTAGGATTGAGTAAGGATATCGCAACATTCTAGGTGCTCGGAGCATTCCTCAGAAAAATTGTGAGATTCAAGGCATCTTATGTACGCATACCGCATCTCTACGCCAAGCTAAACATATACAATGATTTCAGGTCTTTCAAACACGTTCACTTCATTACAACATATAGCTAATGGAAATACGGCTTGTGCAGAGCACTGTTAGCTAATGGTAAGACCTCTTGTGCAGAACACTGCTAGCTAATAGACCTCATGTGCAGAGCATTGACAGCTAATCGTGGGCCGTTTTATGCAGAACACTGATAGCTAATGGTAAGGCCTCTTGTACATAGCACTGATGGGGCCCCTTGTGTAGAGCACCGATAGCTAATGGTGGGACCATTTGTACAGAGCGTGATAACTGATGGGAAAAATTCAGCAAAGCATGGATAGCTATAGTTGGACCCCTTGTGCAAATCATTTTGATAGCTAATGATGCGACCTTTTGAGCAGAGCACTGATAGCTAGTGGTGGATCCCCTTGTACAAACTACTGATATTTAATGGTGGGATCCCTCGTACAGAGCACTGATATCTAATGATGAGATCCTTATGCAGAACACTGATAATTAATGGTGAGACCCCATCGCACAGAGCACTGATAGCTAATGGTGGGATCCTTGTGCAGAGCATTGATAGGGTAGGGTTGGACCCAATGGGTAGAACACCCCAGACAGCTAATGATAAGATCCTTTTACAGGGCATTGATAGCTGAAGGTGGGACCCCTCGTACTGAGCACTGATAGCTAATGGCGTGCAGTTCATTGATAGCTGATGGTGGGACCCCTTGGACAACAAATATCATATGGATTAAGAATACTGATCAGCGATACGAATTTGATATTTTGGGGACATCATGATGTCTTGCCGGCATCATTGAAAAGTGTTGACAGATTATCTCTTGCAGGAAACTAGCCTATGTTTATGTATACTAGAATTTTTTTGAATTTGGTGCTAATACTGTTATATGGAATATGGAATAGGTCTTTGGATTATGGATGCGAATATTCGTCAATAGACAACGACTGAATAATGAATGACGGAGTAGACGCTTGTAAAGTAAGAGCACTAAATAGGTAATGGTGGGGCAGCCTGTTTAGAACTCTGATAGCTAATCGTGGGAGGTGAGAATTGAATGACGTGCCTTGAGACATTGTTATTTCGTGCAAATCGATGGATGAATCGAGGAGAAGGTATATATGCTCATACAGACATTACAGGGGTTTTCTCATCGGACATTTAATTGAAAACGACTGAACATCTAGACAACTCCCAGGTTAATCATGGATGTCCGAAATTCTTAAATGATGTTCATTTTGTGAAGGACTTACTTTTCTGCGCTGCAAAATTGGTCCGATTCTGGCACCCATGAGTTCAGATCAATATAATAGCATTGTACTCATGGTGACAGCCTTAGATAGTTCGCAAATTCCCATAGATTCATACGCCAAGTACTGAGGATGATATATACCAAGAAAAAACACAACGGTCATGCAAACATCAAAAATGAGAACCAACCATACGACTCATCCCGGAGAACGTCGCACTCGGCCACCACAAACATGGCGGGTGGAAGTTTGTCGAAGCCTTCTCTGAAGTAGGGGTTCAGTCTAATGTCTTCTCGGTCCTCCTCTGTTCGTATGTAGTTATCACCGAACCTGTTTAGACATGTTCTGTCACATAAATGGTAGATTATGTGTGTGCAAAAATTGGACAAAAGTTAATAATCTAAAGTGATTCATTATTTAATATATGATCTACTTGACAAATTAAATATAAGGTATCAGTGATGCGGCAAGATAAAAAAAATACTCATACTCAAGTTGAAATTACAGGCTATCTGCATAACTATAGCGAACGGAGGGAAACTATATGGACTATAGGTCTTTGGATTATGGACGCGGATATTCTTTAATGGACGACGGCTGAATAATGAACGACAGACCAGACGCTTATAACTGATATCGTGCAGTGTTGGTTGGTTGGTTGGTTAAATGGAGATTCCTCCCGTTAACTGGGAACACCCTCTACATAATAATAAGTAATCAGACATGTATAATTACTGTGCCCCACCCGCACCACCACCACCCCCTACCACCCACACCACCACTCGCCCACCGAAAACGACACCAAATCCAGTAAGAACAAGAACATACCAGGCTGTTAAGGCGGAGGACAGGAACGGATCATCAGCATACTCTATGTCTGACTGACGGTGGATGGTTTTACTGTAGTTTACTCGGGGATATATTGGTATCTGATACAAGAAAAATGTTAATATATATGTTACAACTTAATTGCCAAAATCACGGACATAAAGTTAATCCAGTCTACTAGTCTCAATAACCATGGGTGTATTAGTATTCTTGAACTCGGTGGCAGGGTTAACACCAAGGTGACTCTCCATGATATGTCCGTAGTTGACGAGGGCTGTCTATTTGAAGGCACATCGATGCAGTTTTTCCTCATTAATTACCTCTTAAAATTTCCCAAACCATGGTACTACCAGTGAGATTCTGTTATAAAATACGAATGTGCCTGTGAATTTACCTGGAAGTCTAGACCTGCTACCTCATGACACACAGCGACGGCAAGAAATCCCCCGGAACTGTCACCAGCCACACCCACTTTGCTGCCGTCCGACCCCCCTGATAAAGTAAAAATGATACGTTCATGACAGAACAACCGCTTTTCTGTCACCTTAAAACATGTAATATTTAACGGAACGCGGTGCTTGAGAAAAAAACAACAGAAAACCCTGCCAATATTTATTGACATTTTTGCGGAGGATATAGGTTTGAAAAAATGTCCTGCTTAATTACACAGATTTTAGTTGTGGTGGAAAAATCTTACTAATGCCCAGATTCACGTATCTATGTGTGCTTTCGTTATATTATATAAACAATATAGAGACCATACATACCAAATTCAGACTTATTGTTCATGACAGCCCTAACAACGCACACGGCATCGTCGAGACTGGCGGGATACTTGTGTTCGGGGGCCAGACGGTATTCCACGTTCACTATAATACATCTACTCCTCCTGTTTAAAAAGATGACAGTCACCAGTTTTGAGATAGGTCGATGTTTTCGCGCTAAACGTTGAGAAAATTTATTCTTATTTAATCTTGATTATTGTCGAATACAAATGACAGAAATACTTCTAAAATTAATTAGCTGAAACAACAAAAAGACAATTCCAAATAGGAGATAGAAGAATATTTTCGTGCCTTGGCAATCAAGTATCGTGTGTTCGTCCGTCTGTCTGTCTGTATGTCAGCATGCATATGGTACGTGACTATCAGCATGTTTGCCGAATATGAGATGAGTGATCGGTGAGGGTTGGACGAGAGGGGGGCTACAACATTTTCACCGTCTGCATTAGTTCTCCTGGTTACATGTGTATGCTTTTAGATGCTGAGAGAACTCACGTGGATAGGATACGGCAAGTGGAATGAAGCCTTTGTCGAGTGCCCATAATCATCCCTCCGCCATGAAAATATACTAAGATGGTTGGATTCGAACCTCTGTCCTTGGGTTTATACACCGTTATCGGGACGCCATCTATAGGAATAAAGTAACTTACTCCAACTTCTTGACTGAGAGATACAAATGTTAACGCTATGGGGCACTTGTAATGTAGCACTATTTTTCGTCATAATAATACTAAATCACAAGAATGATTACATACCACTTCGGCGTTATTATTTTAGATATCATCGAATACGCAGAAACTTGGAAAAGAAAGAGACAGTTATTGCTAAGAAGTTCCTATCTTCCATTTTGTTTAAGCCAATTCATTGATTGAAACATAGCAGCTTGAATATTATTCTGTGCATTTAAAATGTAGCCATGTTTGGTAACTGTACAGCCTATGTGTGTGTGTCCGTGAGA
Source organism: Hanleya hanleyi (assembly GCA_036873755.1). Lineage (NCBI taxonomy): Eukaryota > Metazoa > Mollusca > Polyplacophora > Lepidopleurida > Hanleyidae > Hanleya > Hanleya hanleyi. Next base: position 15,011 of record JAVTVY010046608.1, read on the forward strand.
CAGCATACAGGTCACAAACCTCCATTGCAGAAAGTGGGTCCAAGATTATTATCAGGACTTGACTTCCGGCGAACATTGATTGGCCATTATACCTGACTGGGCCAGAAATGGTCTGTGACGTATTTTAAAATGTTTCTATAATATTTGGCTCTAAAATATATCAAAACCACCTTTTCAAATTTTAATCGGAAAACAAATCTGGGCCAGTTTGATTGGCACCTCCGAAATTTGCCGTAATGGTGTCGGGCTGGATGACCCTATTTCTGGCGGTCTCATCTCGAAAAAATGGTGGGGAATGTATGCTGAATTTTCCATATGTTTGAGCGGAAAGGCCAGGCTACCTGGTGTGGTGGATCATTTGTGGCGGCGAATATTAGGGAATATAGTTTTCTCAAGATGTGCTCGGCCAATTTACTACATATTAAGTAAGGCGAATATTTAGTGGTTTGTGACCTGTAGGAGAAAAACGAAAATCGGTCTTTCTCCATTGTCACATGTTTAAGTGCCTTTTTCCTCCAGAGAGGCACAGAATCAGATATAAATGTCTATTTTCAGCCAATATTTTGCTTGTCCAGGTGGGATAGAATGTTATCAAGCCTAAACGTATACATTTTTTGTCTATTGCGGACTCCCGAGCTGCTATTTCTGTGTTTGAGTGAGAAATTGAGTGATTGTGTCAGTACAGTTATTTTCAAGTCACCCGTCGATATATTCTGTGCTGTGGAAACGTTTATTTGCGCATTCCGTTTATTGACTCCACCCCCCACATCAGCGATCGTTCTGGTCAGTAAGCTCACACATTGAATTAGGTCAATATATTCACAAACTTTAATCATTGCAAAGTAACACTTGTGGGGGTTGTCAAATAACTGCATGAAAGGGTATTCATCGGATTCTAACTGGAGATATGATACAAATTAGCGTTAAAATTTAGCTTTTATTTCCCCTCTACAATGGGGGGGGTCGGATTTGTGTTAATAATCGTTATTTCATGCGTGTACAGATACAATTCTGATGACTAGTTAACGTTTGTACGTGTACAAATTAAAAATCCGGAAAATAAATTATTAAATAATATTTTGGGGTGAAATATTTGAATAAGTGTTTGACTACTCAAGGGTCCATATATTAAAGGAAATATCACTTTAATGTGACAAGCGATAACTTTGCGAATTTTCGAAGCAAGACCTTTATATCTGCATATGTATATGATTGTTTGTTATAGGTTCGGCCACACAAAGTTTATTGAAATCTGAATAGATTTACTTATGTGTAGGTCACAAACCTAACTTGAAATTTTTGGGTCTAAGATTATTATCAGGACTTGATTTCCGACGAACACTGATTGGCCATTATACCTGATTGGGCCAGAAATGGTCTGTGACGTCTTTTCAAAATGTTTCCATACTATTTGACTTTAAAATATATCAAAAGCACTTTTTCAAATTTTGATCGAAAACAAATCTACGTCAGTTTGATTGGCACCTCCGAAATTTGCCATAATGGTGTCGGGCTGGATGACCCTATTTCTGGCGATCTTATCTCGAAAAAATGGTGGGAATGTATGGTGAATTTCCCATGTGTTTGAGCGGAAAGGCCAGACTACCTGGTGTGGCGGGTCATTTGTGGCGGCGAATATTAGGAAATATAGTTTTCTCAAGATGTGCTCGGCCAATTTACTACATATTAAGTAAGGCGAATATTTAGTGGTTTGTGACCTGTAGGAGAAAAACGAAAATCGGTCTTTCTTCATTGTCACATGCTTAAGTGCTTTTTTCCTCCAGAGAGGTACAGAATAAGATATAAATGCCTAGTTTCAGCCAATTTTTTGCTTGTTCAGGTCGGACAGAATGTTATCAAGCCTAAATGTATACATTTTTTGTCTATTGCGGGCGCCCGAGCTGGCATTTCTGTGTTTGCAGCCCAATTTTAATATTATCTGACTTCTATAAAGGAATTGAGTTATTGTGTCAGTACAGATATTTTCAAGCCATTCGTTGATATATTCTGTGCTGTGGAAACGTTTATTTGCGCATTCCGTTTATTGGCTCCACCCCCCACATCAGCGATCGTTCTGGTCAGTAAGCTCACACATTAAATTAGGTCAATATATTCACAAACTTTAATCATTGCAAAGTAACACTGATCCGGTTTGTCAAATAACTGCATGAAAGGGCGTTCACCGGATTCTAACTGGAGATATGATACAATTTAGCGGTAAAGTTTTGCTTTTATTTCCCCTCTACAATGGGGGGAGGGGTCGAATTTGTGTTAATAATCGTTATCTCATGCGTTTACAGATACAATTCGGAGGACTGTAGTTAACGTCTGTGAGTGTACAAATTGAAAATCCAGAAAATAAATTATTAAATAATCTTTTGGGGTGAAATATTTGAATAAGTGTTTGACTACTCATGGGTCCATATATTAAGGGAAATGTCACTTTGATGTGTCAATCGATAACTTTGCGATTATTCGAAGCAAGACCTTTATATTTGCATATGTATATCATTGTTTGTTATTGGTAAGGCCATACAAAGTTTATTGGAATCTGATTAGATTTACTTATTTGTAGGTCACAAACCTCCATTGCAGAAAGTGGGTCCAAGATTATTATCAGGACTTGACTTCCGGCGAACATTGATTGGCCATTATACCTGACTGGGCCAGAAATGGTCTGTGACGTATTTTAAAATGTTTCTATAATATTTGACTCTAGAATATATCAAAACCACCTTTTCAAATTTTAATCGGGAAAAAAATCTGGGCCAGTTCCGAAATTTGCCGTAATGGTGTCTGGCTGTGTGACCCTATTTCTGGCGGTCTCATCTCGAAAAATGGTGGGGAATGTATGCTGAATTTTCCATATGTTTGAGCGGAAAGGCCAGGCTACCTGGTGTGGTGGGTCATTTGTGGCGGCGAATATTAGGGAATATAGTTTTCTCAGGATGTGCTCGGCCAATTTACTACATATTAAGTAAGGCGAATATTTAGTGGTTTGTGACCTGTAGGAGAAAAACGAAAATCGGTCTTTCTTCATTGTCACATGCTTAAGTGCCTTTTTCCTCCAGAGAGGTACAGAATCAGATATAAATGCCTATTTTCAGCCAATTTTTTGCTTGTTCAGGTCGGATAGAATGTTATCAAGCCTAAACGTATACATTTTTCGTCTGTTGCGGGCGCCCGAGCTGGCATTTCTGTGTTTGCAGCCCAATTTTAATATTGTCTGACTTCTATAAAGGAATTGAGTTATTGTGTCAGTACAGTTATTTTCAAGCCATCCGTTGATATATTCTGTGCTGTGGAAACGTTTATTTGCGCATTCCGTTTATTGACTCCACCCCCACATCAGCGATCGTTCTGGTCAGTAAGCTCACACATTAAATTAGGTCAATATATTCACAAACTTTAATCATTGCAAAGTAACACTGATCCGGTTTGTCAAATAACTGCATGAAAGGGCGTTCACCGGATTCTAACTGGAGATATGATACAATTTAGCGGTAAAGTTTTGCTTTTATTTCCCCTCTACAATGGGGGGAGGGGTCGAATTTGTGTTAATAATCGTTATCTCGTGCGTTTACCGATACAATTCGGGGGACTGTAGTTAACGTCTGTGAGTGTACAAATTGAAAATCCAGAAAATAAATTATTAAATAATCTTTTGGGGTGAAATATTTGAATAAGTGTTTGACTACTCATGGGTCCATATATTAAGGGAAATGTCACTTTGATGTGACAATCGATAACTTTGCGATTATTCGAAGCAAGACCTTTATATTTGCATATGTATATCATTGTTTGTTATTGGTAAGGCCATACAAAGTTTATTGGAATCTGATTAGATTTACTTATTTGTAGGTCACAAACCTCCATTGCAGAAAGTGGGTCCAAGATTATTATCAGGACTTGACTTCCGGCGAACATTGATTGGCCATTATACCTGACTGGGCCAGAAATGGTCTGTGACGTATTTTAAAATGTTTCTATAATATTTGGCTCTAAAATATATCAAAACCACTTTTTCAAATTTTAATCGGAAAACAAATCTGGGCCAGTTTGATTGGCACCTCCGAAATTTGCCGTAATGGTGTCGGGCTGGATGACCGTATTTCTGGCGGTCTCATCTCGAAAAAATGGTGGGGAATGTATGCTGAATTTTCCATATGTTTGAACGGAAAGGCCAGGCTACCTTGTGTGGTGGGTCATTTGTGGCGGCGAATATTAGGGAATATAGTTTTCTCAAGATGTGCTCGGCCAATTTACTACATATTAAGTAAGGCGAATATTTAGTGGTTTGTGACCTGTAACAGAAAAACGAAAATCGGTCTTTCTTCATTGTCACATGCTTAAGTGCCTTTTTCCTCCAGAGAGGTACAGAATCAGATACAAATGCCTATTTTCAGCCAATTTTTTGCTTGTTCAGGTCGGATAGAATGTTATCAAGCCTAAACGTATACATTTTTCGTCTGTTGCGGGCGCCCGAGCTGGCATTTCTGTGTTTGCAGCCCAATTTTAATATTGTCTGACTTCTATAAAGGAATTGAGTTATTGTGTCAGTACAGTTATTTTCAAGCCATCCGTTGATATATTCTGTGCTGTGGAAACGTTTATTTGCGCATTCCGTTTATTGACTCCACCCCCCACATCAGCGATCGTTCTGGTCAGTAAGCTCACACATTAAATTAGGTCAATATATTCACAAACTTTAATCATTGCAAAGTAACACTGATCCGGTTTGTCAAATAACTGCATGAAAGGGCGTTCACCGGATTCTAACTGGAGATATGATACAATTTAGCGGTAAAGTTTTGCTTTTATTTCCCCTCTACAATGGGGGGAGGGGTCGAATTTGTGTTAATAATCGTTATCTCGTGCGTTTACAGATACAATTCGGGGGACTGTAGTTAACGTCTGTGAGTGTACAAATTGAAAATCCAGAAAATAAATTATTAAATAATCTTTTGGGGTGAAATATTTGAATAAGTGTTTGACTACTCATGGGTCCATATATTAAGGGAAATGTCACTTTGATGTGACAATCGATAACTTTGCGATTATTCGAAGCAAGACCTTTATATTTGCATATGTATATCATTGTTTGTTATTGGTAAGGCCATACAAAGTTTATTGGAATCTGATTAGATTTACTTATTTGTAGGTCACAAACCTCCATTGCAGAAAGTGGGTCCAAGATTATTATCAGGATTTGACTTCCGGCGAACATTGATTG